>CADDXX010000368.1:626769-641215 GCA_902810485.1 Alauda arvensis | reverse complement strand
GTCAACTTGTTGTCCTTCATGCTCTTTGCCTTTTCCTGAAATAAACTATGCATATTGCTACACTTGCATTTTTTTTGAATACACAGAAAATGCATATTTTATATTGAAAAACTTTGTATCAAACTGCAGATTTCTGCAAGAGGTATCTCTTTCCTTCCCATCTGAAAACCACCTTTTCTTTGGTGGTAAATAGCATCTTTTTTGTCTACTCCAGAGCCAGATTATTCCCCTTTCTAGCCTCTAAAGTTTCAACTATGTATTTCTAAAAAATCTGGAGCAGAAGAGTATCTTGATGATTTCAAGAAATAGTTTGGCTGCTTATGTTTTGCCACCTTGGTTTTGTTTTCTTACATCTGAATATGCCAGTTTTCAAATACAAGGGTATATCTTAAATTTCTTAGCCCTACCCATGGGTTCAAAGGWAGTAGGATGAGCTGAAAGTCACCAAAATATAAGGATTGTTCAAACAATCCTGCAGTGCTACATTTGAGAGAGCTTAGGATGCTCCCCATATCAGTGAATAACCAGTAAATATACCCATCTCAGTAAAGTCAGTTATAAATTATGCTTACACAAAGAAACTAATCATCAACAATGAATAATTTTTATTCTCAATACTCATATTTTATTTTAAAAACATTATTTTACTGCAAAGACTTACAGCCGGTTTTTTTGCTGTTTCACTCTCTCATGAAATACCTCACACTCCTTTCTTTACAATTCACAAATATTTACAGGAATATCATTGCAAAGGAATTCCRTACAGGAAGCTTTTCTGACCTTTTTGATTCCTGCCCATCTAAATGCACTATTCAGTTGTTCATAAATGAACTCTAAATGACACCACATARTATCTTTTTTCTTCTCCAATCAGATGTCACTATTGGACATCTTGCTTCTTTGATGCTAAGGGGATATTAGGGAATTTTATATTTTTCTGGCCACCACAATGAGTTGTATTTATTTTTCACTGTTGAACCACTGTATGCAAGCTGCTAATGAAAGAGGTGCTCTGAGCTGCAAATGTGCTTAGAAGCRATGTGGCATCTGTAAAGTTAGGCTGTATTTTTAGCAGACCAGTGATATAATTAGAAAATTCAGTCTAACTTTTGGCTAAACTGCTTTTTTCTTGGTCTGACAATGTAAACAATAATTTCAAGAATATCAGTATGTGATAATTTCTCTTAGTGTAAAAGTACGTGAATTTGTATATTCCTAATAGTGGTTTTCCAAACRTGTTTGTCACTGTCTTATATATTGCTTTTTATCTGTTTTGTTCCCTGATTTCTGAAATATCCACAGCAATGTTAGGAGATTTATAAATCTGTTTTTGAAAGATAATTAATGTTCAAACGGCCATGGATAATTTTCTATTTCCCTCATATTAACTACAAAAWTTGCCCTCATATTAAGTGACTTTCACAAATTTCAAGATGCTTTGTGGGATTAAAAAGATTGTATTTTACTCATTTCTTCCCTGGTAAGAAAAAAATATTTCTATACATAAGAAGTATTTTAATCTGGTCAAAATCTGTCTGAGAATTAGGCCTGAAGTCTAATCTTTAATGATCTAAATTAAAACTGAACAGACATAGTTACATTTTAGAATCAAAACATTTATTTTCCTTATCCACTAGAGTGAATTTAATTTACAATTGAGCTAGAACTTGATACATATACCTACAGTACTTGCATACATTACCTTCCTCATATCATAAAACTGCATTGCAGCATTTCAGGAAATGCTGCCCCAGAGGGTGATAATATAGTGAGTGCTTCTTTGTATCAGCTATTCATTTTCTCAGTGATTCAGAATGCAACGTTTKGAGCATCATTTTCAGGATGACATAACTGTAGGAGTCTAATAAATGGAGACATACTCAAAAAGAATAATTTTTACTGCAGTTTCGAGTACTGAAGAGACAGCTAACCTGAACCATTGTAATTGATCTCAGAAAATGCAGCAAGCACTCTCTCATCAGATTATGTATGGTGGAGTTGCAACTTCTTTCCCTCTGAATACCAACATAAAACAATTGCACACTGCAATGTATAGAAGAGTTTAAAAGAACATGTTTAAAAGAACATCCCAATCTGCATCAGATCATTAGGACCGAGAGAGCAAATAAGTTCACAAGAATGTAAATATTCTGTTAGACAGATTTCTGAGAAAATTTGTAATACATATATACATGTATAGAATACAGGTACTTCACTCTCTTCCCAATCAAGTGACCTACCACAAAAACACACCAAATGAGAGATAATGCATTTACACTGAGCTACAGGTATCTGATGCACCTACCAGACGGAAGTGTAAATCACAAAAAAAAGATATGTTGAGACATATCCTGTTTTACTCTTGCCAGTGCATTTCTAGATCATTATCAAAAAATGGCAAGCACAAAGATTGACAATGATCTATTCCTTCTTCTGTACTCAGAGGAGAGCTGGCACAATATCTGCATTGACATAAAAATAAATTCTACAACCTTTTTTTTTCTGTTCCATAATTTTTTGTTTTCTCCCTTGTAATTTTTTTCTTTCATTTTCTTCCTAGCTCTCTTACCTTGTTTTACTTAGCAAATAAAGGAGCAAAGGAAGGAAGGAAGGAAAGAAGAGGATGTGGGAAAATATTATACATGAAAAAAACTGAATTTTGAACCTATAACGGGGTAAAAATAAGTTTTGTATCACTTTGATATAAAAGTGGTAAAAAAAATCGCTGAAATACTTTGCTTTTTTTTTTATAATTTTCCCTCTAGAGTGCTAAATTATTTTTTTTACTCAATTGAACAATAGCTCTAAAAGCTGTATTTATGCTACTGATCAATTCCACTGCCACTTTTTCTATAGATGACAAGGAGAATTTGAAAAGCTTAAGTTTGCCTGCTTCTTAAAAATTTATTCATGCCCTTGTTTTGCATTTTACTTTCTGTTCTCTTCAATAACAGGCAGAGTAAATAATTTCTTATAGTTCACTTACAAGCTTGGTTCAGTTTCTATTTCTGCAGATAGCTGTATCCAATGTATATTACCAAATCCCTTCTTAAATATTCTTTATTTTTGCCTAATATTTTTTCCATCATAGCTTAATTTGCAATACCTTCTTGATCATGAATATGCTTGTTACATATTATATTGTAATGCAAAAATATAGCATTATTGCTGGCAGATTCATTTAAGTAGCCAAGATACCATTTAATAAAGATAAGTTAGTTCAGTGAAACTACAGACTCATAAACTTCAGGAGAAACCTTACAAACATGCCTGAGTTCCTAACCAGTGCTGGCTGGCTGTAAAAAATATTTTTTTAAATATCAGATTTTTTGATCCTCAATATATAAGGCCTGTCTATATTTACAGCTATAGAAGCTGAGCTTAATTTAATAGCGAAAGATGCTGAGATTTCGGTTGCACTTCTTTTTGCACCACTGACATATCCAAACTACAATTTTGACAGGCTGAGCCTGAGACCATTTACTTGAAGGAAGTTACTGGAAGAATAAAACCTTCTCAGATTGTACATTTTTGATATATCCAAGATTGACCTATTCGAGTATTTTCTTTGCAAAAGGTGAAATGTACATTCTTATTCCACAGATATTTCTTCACTGTATCCCATTTTACTGTGGAGAATGGGACAAAAAACTGTAGAAAAGGGAAGACAAAGAAATGGAGACAAAGCTTTTTCTTTCAGTTTGGTTAAGATAGGTGCAAATTATCTTTTCCTGCAATATTCATGGAAGTCTGCTCTGAGCATTTGTGATTATATCCTCACTGTGAGACTGTGGTTTTGATATGAAAAAAAGAGAGATTCGAGGACATATTAGTGTTCTCTAGATCCAGATATCTTTTGCATTGCTCTATGTGTTAAATTGCTCCATGGTCACACACAAAACTGTGTAGAATAACATGATTACATTTTTTCTTGTAGTCCTTTTTTCCCAGTCCTTTTCTTCAATTCTATGAGGTTACCATTATTATTTACATAGTAACATATGTGAGTAGAATATGAACTCCATCATCCAAACTAACGGAGCAGAAGAAGTGCTGGAGTAAGTGTTTTTATTTGGTTTTCTCTATCATGAATTATAGGAAAATCTGTCTGTGCTTCTAATCTAATGAGATTTACAGCTGTTGAAATTTGTAATGGTGACGCAGTGCCACTGGACAAGGGTTAGGCTGATGAAACTGTGAAATGACAAAATGTTACCAACAATCTCCAAATGAAGTTGAACTCACCTCAAGAAGGGAAATACCCACTTCTAAGCCTTTATTAGTGTTTCTTGTTTCTTTTCAAAGCCACTGGTGAGGTAGGGATCAGACTCTTCTCCAAAGCAGCAAGAAATAGGAAGGGAGGAAATGGTCTCAAGATGTGACAGGGGCAGCTTAGATTAAATATTAGAGAAAAAATCTTAATCAAAAGAACTGCCAAGCATTGGAAGAGACTACCCAGACAACTGGTTTAGTCTTTATCATTGGAGGTGTTTAAAAGACCTGTAGACAGAGCAGTTAGGAACTTTGTTTAGTTTAGGGGATATGGTAGTCATGGGTTAACAGTTGGACTAGGGGTCTGAGAAGTCTTTTCAAAATTAAATAATTCTATGATTCTRTGAACAACTGCTAAAATGTAATACATATATATTACT
Organism: Alauda arvensis; assembly: GCA_902810485.1. NCBI lineage: Eukaryota > Metazoa > Chordata > Aves > Passeriformes > Alaudidae > Alauda > Alauda arvensis. Next base: position 636,563 of record CADDXX010000368.1, on the reverse strand, counting down.
TCTAACACGGAATTCTAACAATCTTTGGATGTCTATCTGGCTGTTTAATTTACTTTCATTTTTTAGTACCTAGACCAAGTCTTTAATTCAACAAATCCAAATTTTTATTGGTTAGCTTTACAGATGTGTATGCTGAGTTTTGTGATTCACATCAAGGAATTAAGTGATCTAATGTGAGTTTCTTTTCTGACGCTGAGGTCAGATTTCTGATTTGATACCCTCAAACCCATCAGGTTGAGTTACTATGATAGTTGAAATTTAATAGTGAGAATTTTTTTACTTTTTATAACAAAAATTGAAATGACACAGTACTTTATAGTAAAAATATGTATTCTATGTCTTATAYTTGTAGTATCCATGAATTTACAGGGGACAGCTGTGATTTTTCCAGAAAGGTCTCAAGATGACACAATGAAAAATGGTTCCAATGGTTTGTCCAATGACAAACTTATGATAAAATATAAGACTGATACAGAAGTGGTATTTTTCCCAATACTTTTTGTGTCCATCATGTGCCCAGTGTGGCAGAAAATGTCTGCAACACAGAGCTCTGCAAGACATCAGAGGCACAGACCTGTGACAAGAATTCTTTGCAGTCAGACCTGAGAGGGCAGACATTTGTCATTCCTGATCCATCTTTAGTCCTTAGGAGTCCTATCATCTTATTCTTCTCAGTGTCACAAATGTTACAGATTGCCCTCTCTGCACAGAACTACAACAGCTCCATAGCCATTAAAGTCACAAGCCTTTTATTTCTTGAGCTACTTGTTACTACTCTCTGTTATGAAACTGTGGTTGTACCATGTCAAGTTAAGGAAAAGAAGAATAGAATAAAAATGCTTGTTACAGATAAAGCAGAACCATCAAAAGCCCATTGAAAGCCACTGGCAGGCAAACACAAGCTCAGAATCAGTGCACCTCAGAGCTCAGGCCTTGCAAACTCAATGCAAAGCTGGTAGGCTGCTCTTAGCAATGGCAATACTGCAGTGTGGGGCTACAGGCTGTATTCATGAACTCATTGCACTCACTCTCCAAACATCATCATGCAAACAAACCTACACGGGATTATTTATTGATTTATCTTAGCAAGAGGACACAGGTTTTTGTTATTATTAGTGATCCTTGTAAAGTATTGTGTGCTTTTTATAACGGCAAGAGAACTTGGCAATCCTACACATTAGAACTGCAAGCCAGTAGAATGGCTATGTTCATATCAGTCTCCTGACTTCACAGACTTCTGTCTTTACAATTTATTGTAAATCAATCTTGCTATGAGTTGCTATGAGTCCTTTTTTATTGAATTAAATGAGGACCATACTAAGCCTTAGGACAAGCTATCAGTCATGTCTATGTTTGATGTAGCTCTGCTCAACACTGACTATATAAGATATCCCATTTGGGATTATCACAAAAATTATCTCTATAYGTGAGCAAAATGTTTCTTTTAAATGAAAGCTTATTAGCTGATATAAACTGGGAACACTCTGGAATGGATCCATGACTTATAATACAGTTTCATTAATGACTTTATTTTGTTTTCTTCATATGTTTGAGAACAAATTCTCAACCGTTTTTAGCAATCTAACAAAAGTCATGCAATTGAACTTGATTTTCACAGAAGCTTTGGGTTTTTTTCCTTAATTGGAGAACCACTGTAGAATACTGATGGGTAATCTGATATGCAGTCCATGTTATATGGTAATCACAGAGCTAGAACCATCTCCTTCTGAGGCATCTGTCTCACAAGAGAACAAAGTTATTACAAAAACATACAAAATATTTTTCAAAATTWATTTACTAATTCTTTTTCTGGCCATAGCAATTGTCAGGAAATAGTTCTTGGCAAAGATGCTAAAGGAAAGGAATTTTATCTTCCTGAAATTTTTAGAAGAGTTTTCTGACATTTTTTACCTAWAAACCTTCTGAATCTGACAGTTTGGCAATGCTTGCCTCAAACTGTAAATACCCTGACTGTTCTAAAATGTTGGTAAACTCAGGTAGGTAGGAGTTGGTACTGGAGAGGCCAGGAAAGCATTCTATAATGAAAACAAAGGCTTCCAAATAAAGGAAATCTCCAAACAAGCTGTCAGAGGAGGATTTTTTTGCCTCCATATTAAAATTTCCTTTCATGTGGTTAGTTTGCATTGAGTGGCTATCTAGGGATAKTCTTTACAATTAGTTGACATATTGTTTAGGTTCTTGTTGCTACCCTGTATGTATAATGATCTGAAATCAGATGAAAGAAGTTTTATCCCCCAATACCTGAGAGACTGCAACCCCCCTCCAAGTTTGCCATTTAAATCCCAACTGTGTTGTTGCCTTTAACTGTGTAAGACAGCAAGACAGCACATTTTGTAGATTAAACCAATAAACTAGCAAACATAAAAGAAACAAATCTCATAATTGTGGATTTCAATTAAAGAAAGGAAGATCAAAGCAAACATTCTGCTTGAAATTGCACAGCTGCTATCTACACAAAATGAGAAAAAAAATCCTTCTCAAGTAAGCCATAATTTTGGGGTGGGGGAAGGAGGAGGGAGAGCTCAAACCCTGCAGTAGAACAGATTGCTTATGCTTCTCACGTCCCAATCAGTAATACAGAAATATTGAGTAATAAATTCCCTGCCTCTCCTGATCTGAGAAGCTCCCACCATCTGTGAAAGTCAATTTGTAACAGCTTTAGTATAAAGATTCAGTAAACAGACAATCACAAGCATTGTGCCAAACAGTGCCAACATCTGAGGATTAAACATAAAGCCAAAGCATGAGTAACACCATGACCTTTGTATYGCAAAATTATCCAGCGACCAAAACACTTTTGACTGCAGAGATTTTTTTTTTCCTTCTTTTCCCCATCAGCAAGGAGTGCTGGAGCCTGCACACAACTCGGCTACATCTGTGGGCTGTGTACATAGGTCTTGTCCTAATTCACTGAATTATTATTGATGGCTGGGGCAGTTCTGCTCTGCTGGTGAACCAATAATGTCAAGGCAGTACCTGCAAGATTAATTATAGGAGAGAATGGGCTCTGCTTTCCAGGGACTGAGATTTTAATAGAGACTGAGCATTAGTTTCAGGGGATTCAACAGACAGCTGAACAAATGCCTCAGACAATGTTATACATGCTAAATCCTGGCACTTACCTCTTAGCAGTATTGAAAGAAAAGTTTCAACAATTGTGCTTAAACTGTTAAAAAGAGAGGGTTCTATAAACCAAATGAAAATGAAATGAAAATTATTGCTGAAACAGGTTAGGCTCTATAAACACATGTGAGCATCTTGCCCTCTGCAATTACCAAAGAGAAAAGAGACATTAACAAATTACTCTAGCTTTGGCAGAAAAAGAAATGGCTTTTTGGTGAATGACAGTGCTCAGGTTTTCAAAATACACATGACATTCTACACATGGAAATATAAGTTGGATCAAAGAGCAGAATATTTTATGGTGCTTCTTTTGCACCACTGCAGTGGAAATTTGTACTCCACAGGGCATTTTAGCTGTAGAGAACTGAGAATATGCAGTGGATGAAGCTGCAGCCATAGCAACAGCTACATAAATTTTCAGGCAATGGCAGGCACACTGTACACAATTTAAGCAGTATAACTCCTACACTGGCTTTAAAAGAGAGAGAGAGAGAGAGAGAGAAAAGCAAGGAAGAGTGGAGAAGAGGGTGTCAAACAGAGCTTATTACCTTCCACTTTATCAAGAGCCAGGCTTTCTGCATTTTGCTCATGTGATCAGAGAGGCAGCTGTATAGACCTCTGTTTTACTTAAGCCCTCACAGATACATTCCTCTTTCTTGTTTTCATTATCTCCTAGGCCTAATATTTTTGAAAAATTCCTGGGAATTTTGAGGCCAAATTTGCAATATATTGTCCTCCTGCCCACATCTTGTGTCTTTTTGTAGTCATGCAAAATAATCCCCRCATTAATGAGCCACGGGTTGGTGTGGCTCAGCACAGCAAAAGATAGGCTTTTGAAATTAATCTCAAATGGGAATTAAATAAGTTCTGACTTCACTGATTTTTCAGTTTCACAATTGCTAAGCACTTTACTGCTTTTCTTCAAACCTGAAACACCAGCAGAACTATTAAGCAAATGCACTTGAGGCTGAAGGACCTACAGTAAAATGATAAATTCCAACTTTCATCTTCACTTTGTCTGCTTAGCTTCTGGGTGATTTATTTCACAATGTCCTGTGAATCTCTGTAGCATTGCAYTCCCCACCTTCACTGGTGTTCCCATATTAGCAAAGAGTTTGCCTGATATTATAAGGCAAAAAACCTAGAAACTTCAATGCTCTTCTCACTCTAATTAGCCAAGTGCCAGCACAAAGGTACCAGTTGGACAGCTGGAATGTACCTCAAGAACTGTTAGTATTTCYATTGGGCAGGATGCCAAAACCCCCTCCTAGATCGTTACAATCTTAAAGGAGAGCACAGAGACTCTCAGGCATTTTTGGGGTGTCATAGCAGGTRCAGGGACCTCCCTGCATCTTGCAAGACTTATTCTCATTTGTTTTGTATAGTTTGTTGTTTTGGTCTTTATTAAAATCTTTTGCTTTCCTAACACCTCTATCATGCCAACTCACTATTTTTATAAGCCACTTCTGARGCTGTGGACAACCTTCAGGAGGTGATGCATCTGCAAAGGGCTCATAACATTCTGGCCTCCTGTAATAATGTACCAAAACTCCACTGTCAAAATTCCATTGGCCATAGGTACGTGATAGGAGACCCTGAAGAACTTTGCATATCTTGGAGTTTTTCAAGCCTATACAGCAGTTCAGACATTGACCAAAGGGAATTAAATCCTGCTCCAAAATGAAAGAGTGAGGTTCCTAAAAGTTTTTTCTCCATGCTGGAAAGAATGACAATTTTTAAAATAATGATTTCAGAATCAAAAGGTGTAATTTCAGCTGGAACACAGCAATTTTTTCTTGTTTTTTTCTTTTTAGATTTGTGTTTTAGTGACTGAGTCCATGACAAAGCTTAAAGATGCTCTAAAACAGATGAACTTCACAAGTCTTGCTGTTCTGACGAAGAATGCCAGCAAAAATAGTTTGAAGAGAATACAATCAATTTGAATAATAAAACTATTTTCTTCCTCCTAAATTCAATGCATTATTCACCAAGRGCAATTTAGTTCATATTAAATAAAAAAAATCTAAACCTACACCTGAGTGTAGGAAAGCATCTTCTGTTACWGTGTTCCCAGATGGGGTTTATGAAGGAGTGAAGCTGACATGGCTGATAGCTAAGTACCTGAGCCAAAAAAAGAACTTGTATTGTTTCATACTAATATAAATATAAACTGCTCAATAGTCACGCAAATAGTCCTCAGTTTCATATGCCATAAAGAAGTAAAAGATGTTAGAAGCCTGACTGACAGTAGAGTACATTACTATGCTTGTTACCACCCTGAAGACAATCTCTTGCAAGACTGGTTAGCTAAACTGTCACAATATTGCCAACCATATTTGAATGAAGTAAAATGTCATGGCTTTACTCTGTCTTTATCCCACAGTGGTTTGTGGAGATGTGAAAAAAACATGACAAATCTCTGTTACATGACAGCATCATTCTATTTGTGTTTGTGTTTTGTTGTGTTTGACCTTGTAGTCAAAGGTTCTTGTGTTTCTCCTTAAACATCAGCTGGTATTTTTCTTAYTGATGGTCTGAGTTTTGAGATGAAAGACATGCTGAACTCAAAAGTCCAGACCTGGATATTTTTTTTCTCCCAAACACTGAAAAACAGGAAAGAAAAAGTCTTGAACATTATAGAAACAATTTTTAAAATTTTGTGTAGCTACTTCAGAGGTATTTAAATTTAAATAATTTTATAGTCATTATAAAATGAAAGTTTACCAGCAAGAGTGAAAAAGTTGCCTCAAAGAGAAGATGGGTAGGCCAAGCACATTCAGTATAGAGTAAGATCATAGGTAGGATAGGCTATTAAAAAAAAAAAAAAAGCCTCTTAGCAAGCAGATTTAAAATTTTCCCTGAATGGCACATTATATCACTGAATGCTCTTGGCATGCAAAATCACCTGAACTCAACAAGAAACAGATTTGCGTCAATCTCTAAACGTTTATAATACGACTTTTGAAGTCACAGTCTTCTTGTAACTTACTCTGGTCCAACTCTCAATAAGATTTCTTCTGTCCTTCATGCTTGAAAACAAGTGGTAAGAATGTATCAGGTGATTTGGTCAGGTGATAAGCATTTGGRAATGTTAGGATAAAGACGAAGTCTAGATCCTTTCTCCTGTGTTCTGAAAGGTGTTATGCAGGAGTCATGACCTGATCACTTCAATTTGCACTACAGTGCAAACAATGCATCATGCTAAAAATCATGGCCTGCCTGAGTTTTCAATCATTCAAATGTTAACGAATCCCAAAACTGAGTTCAGGAGGTAATCAGCCCTTGGACAACATTAGCCAAGGTGACTTACCAAGAGAAGCAGTAAAATAAGGGGCAAGGAATTACAAAACAGAGTTGTCATTCCTAAATGAGATAATTTATCAAACTAAGAATTAGTTATTTAGTGCAGTGGAAGCTATCACTCCTCAGGAAAAGTAGTATTCCACTCTAGGCTTGAAGTGTCTTTTAAGTGTTTGTGAACAGTAGSAGTATCACTTTATCCTCATATTCATGTGGTTGCTTTGCTAGGGTGCTGATACTGACACCAAGGTATTTTCTTGAGCTGCATGGAAAAGCTACTGGRAGCAAGTTTAAAAGTGATCCCTACTTTTTCTGCACACTTAATGAAGCAAAATACATCAAGTTATTTGAATTAATGATCAAAAGAAGCATATTTTCCTATGACAAGGTCAATTTCGGGCAAAGATTTCTGGTGGAAATTTACAGCACAAAAAACCACTAACAGAATAAAATAGCTTTTAATCTCCACCTATTTTCCCACCCTCAGAGGATAATCAAGAGTCTCAACACAACTGCCARATTAACTATGGTGATGTGTCTTGGCTTCCTGGCTTCTCAGTGAATATTTATTATTTTTTAATTACTTATGAGAACAAATTACTTGTGTTGGGAACTTGGAAAAAATCAACCTGCATTTATGTGTCATTTTCTTACAGAGATGTTGTGGCTGAGTGGTTTCATAGCTTTATGACTGTATTCATACAGTTTACATCATGAAAAATGAAGGGAATTCAGTATTTTTTGTATCCATACTTGCTGTAGCCGAGTGCCATAACTCAGGGAAAGTTATTCTAGCTAGGAAGCTATTAATGAAATGAGAGAGAAATACCTACATTCAGTAATGTGTGACTCCACAGCCTCTGTTTGTGGCTCTTCATCATGGAGCCCAAAGCCAGCATTTTAGCCCAGAGGGCTGTAGGAATGAAGGGTGACTGCAGTCCTCCCTAAAAAAGATGGCTGAAACACTACATGACTGTATGTGGGAAGGAAAGAGACAAGGATTGTTTTTTCTCCCCATCTTTTTTTTCCCCASTAATGCTGAGGTTTTTTTTCTGAAAGTCACATGCACAACATTGATGGGAGTCAGAGAGAGCTGACTAGTAAAGGTGCTCAGGAAACCAGGCTGTAACTATCCATTATCAGAATTAGGAATGTGTTCAGTTTCACTGTTTTCAGCCAGGAAGGGAAATGGTACCTGAAGGAATACTTCTGGCTCTTCTACAAGATTCAATTAATTTTGTCATTATCCTTGGGGTGATAAAATTCAATTTTGCTTACAGTACTTAGAAGCTTTGAGCTATCTGTGCTACCACCTCACCAGAAAGGAAGGATAATTATTTTTGTAGGAATGYCCTCCTGTGACACAGGCATCCTAGATTCTTCCCCTATCTCTAGGCAAAGCTTCTCATGAAGCCATAAACAATTCAGCATGCTTACAGGTTTAGAAGTGACCTGTGTCTTGACCTGGATATGCCAAAATCCAGGAAATAAGAAGCACAATGAAGAACAATAAGACTAGGGCAAGAAAATAAGTATTTGATACCATTTGCAGTGAYAATCTATTTGGGATAAACAATCAGAAATAATATTTTTTTCCTTTTAAAATTGAAACAGTTTTGTGAAAATATGAGAACTTCCACATCATTTTCTGATTTAAARAAGATACTTTTCATTGCAGTTTGAGTTAGTCTCATGGAAGTACAGTTGATTCTGAAACTGCCTACTCAAGGATCTCTTTTCTTTGCAGTATCTTATTTCTAGGACAAATGAGATAGTGTTTTATGATTTTATGAAAGGTACATTCTTCTAACTAGATTTTATTCAAAAATTCATTATCTGAGTTCTTCTTTTAGCAATTCACAAGCTCTCCTCATTGCAGGTCACACTGTGAGAATTCCTCCTCAAAAATTCTCTTTTCTTTCATTTCCTTATTTCTGGACCAAATTAAATTAAAAACTTCATAGCTGTTTATTTCCTTCTCCAAGGTAATCAAAATTTTTCTAGTTAGTATGTCACTGATCATTCCAGCTTATCTTCTAACTAAGATTAGTGTGTTTGTTTCATTAATTTCCCTCTTTAGAACAATCAACAAGCACTGGGAATCTGAGATTTTTAAGTAGCAAAGGGATTCAGGGCATGGCAAAATAGGCAATACATCAAATTCAARTACCTAAATTGAAGAAATCAATCATAATACTTTTAAAAAAAAACATGGATCAAACATTTTCAGTTAAAATGACAAAACTGACAACATTCAGCCCATATACAAGTAATGAAGTATGACTACTTTCAGTAGCAGAAGTGAATGCATTCTTTTGGTCTTCATATTATGTAACTTGGTATAATCATTAGGGAACACATTCCTATATCACATCAGCTGCCACAATTACACTAGGAAGTTATGACATATTGCACCACCTGAGAATCTACTTTGAATATCATACACAATTGCACCTAATATCAGCTACTCCTGGGTTTATGTTTTTTTTTTTTTTCCTTATATGAGGATTTTTAGATAACTACTGAATAAAAGAAATTTCTTTTGGAACTTTACAAAGACAACCTTTGAAACTTACTATGATGTACAGAGTATAATCTATAAATCATGTCAACAGAGTTTTATTTCCTTTGATTTCACACTATAGCTYTAGGCATCTGGTGTAACAGATAGAAGCAGCTTTTGATAGCTCACTAAAGCTATCATACCACCAAATGACTTGAAAAAAGGGCTAACAGATTTTGTAAAAACAAAAAAGAGGGGAGGAAAGTAATAGTAAAAGAGAAACAAAAAGCTGGCTTGTGCCAAAGCAAAACATGTAGCTAGACCTGCCAGACTGTCTTCAGTTGTGAGATCATGAATGTGTGTTGCTCTGTACTCTTAATCTTGTCATGTGAAGTAGTGCATAATGGCAGAGACTTCTAGAACTGATTGTTAATTGGAAYGATAAGACTGGTTTATCATCATCTTACTATCTTTCCAGGACATAAGTTTTATTCTTACTACATACAGCTAGGTGTTCTCAAAAACCTGTAAATTCTGCCAGTATAATTGGAAATTATTTTGATTCACCTTAGGAAAATGGGTTATGTTTGATATCTTTTGTTAGATATCTGAATTTTATATACTGTCCATAGTACCAAGCTCTGAATTTCCTCAATATTTAAAAAACCTAATTCCACAACACTTACTGATCTAAAGAGAGAATCACCTGAAAGGCACTCCTGTGTCATATTTATAGTGCTACTCTTTCTGATCTACTTGAAGTGTTAACCRCAAAATCTGTGTGTTTGTAGAGAAATCTATACTATATGCTTCAGACTATAAAAGATGCTGAGGAAAAAGTGCAAAA
>CADDXX010000368.1:594359-624587 GCA_902810485.1 Alauda arvensis | reverse complement strand
ACTGTATCACTTCAGTGTTTTTCTGTAGTCCAAAATAAAAACAACCCATGATACTTTGGGATTTAGTATTAATACTAARTCAGGGAAACATTCCAATATTACTTAGTGGAGAAGAGGAGTCAATTCTAACRTTCTTATGGATTTAGCAGTCTCTAAGGTATTTCAGGGACATAAAGGCCTGTCAGTGTATGTTAACTGTTTCCCTTATTCAAAGACAACTGAACTCAATAACGATTTTTGGAGGAGGTAAAAAGATTTAAAAGTTTCCATTTTCCTTGACTTTCATCTAGAAAGGGTATGAAAATAATTCTGTTCTCCCTCAGACTGGCTGGATAATCAGTTGCTATTTAGGCCTTAAAATGTGCACAGATGAGAGTTCAAGGCTTCAATGGCCCATGGAGACCAGTCAGGGAAATTGCCCATGAGGAGTCACAGGTGTGCACATAGCTGCTTACTGAAGCAGCTCAGCACAAAGTCCTCCTACAGTGATCTGCTGCAACTATGCAGGCAAGTGTCAGTGAGTGACACCTACTTTAGTCGTCCGTCCTATTTGTCTGCGCTGCCATTCCAGACCAAAAGAAAAAGAAATCATGATTTTCAGAGACTTCTAGTTTAATTGGTGTTTTCCAAAATTGTGAGAGGGAGAGAGAGACTTCATGTTTCTTTTCCTAAGGTTAGTTCCTAGTTACAGTCTTACCCTGAAATTGGTATAAATCCCTTAGAATGCTCCCTGTGCAGATGAACTATTTATCTTATCGTATGTGATCTAGGCACCTTCCTGTTATTAGGGAATATAATAACACTCTAACACTGATGAGCTCTTCTCTTCTTTCCTCAGCTGAATCCTGACTTTTCTCTCAAGATGGGAAGTTTAAATTGAAACACTCTGTAGCCTGCTTAAGAAGACAAAGCCATTACAACATGGTGCTTTCAGATCAAATTGGTGAAGTTATACATTTAAAACTAGTTAAAAAATGAACCTAGAACATAATTTATGCTGAAATGCACTTTAAACAATTCAGTTTTTACATATGCTTTTGGAAAGTTAAAAAGGTTATCATATGAAGTTTCTTGATAGCTGTAAATTGTTTTCATGTTCAGCTAAGGAGAAAGCAATCTGATTAATCTATTACATTTCAAAATACACATCAAAGAAAAATGAGACCAAAACTGAATKAAACAGAACAATAATCCTGAGAGGTAAGCTTGACACAGGTATTTTTATTTCCCTATTAAAAAAATGTCCATTAAGTGTCCTTCATCTGATTCTTAGAGGTCTATTCTGTTACATCTAAGATATTTTTTTTACTTTTAGTTTTATACTATATAAAAGCTCCCTTTTAGAACAGGATTGCATACTTCAGGAGAAGGAAGCATAGAAAAGATGAGTTCATCTTAGGATGGTAGCTCCATGTTAAGCACTGGGAAACCATTCCCATATAGCCAGGGAAATCAGACTTGAAGGCTTTTCTAGAAGATTCTAAAGAGCAATAATATCATCTTCCTGAATTTTTATTTAATGGAAAAAAGTGTATGCACTGCCTTAGGGTGATGGCCAAATGGACAGACACAGGTCAGAAAACAGTCAGTGTTTTGACCTKCCTTAGGGGCAATTACCTACCCAGCAGTGTAGATGCAAAAAGTTAATCAGAATKCATACAGAAAGCTGAGCCATCTAGAACTGTAACTACTAKTTTGTCTATTACACTTGCACACATTAAAAACCAAAACTGATCTAATAATATTCTGTATTGTCAGTATCTTAAATGTCTTATAATGACTTCGTAGTTAAATGATTGTGAGCAAACTTCCACAGCATCTACTCTGAATCATTATGGAGTATRATGATCCTTAAATAAAATAAGACTCCAGCCTCTACTTTTCCTTTTGCTTAAATCTCTTAATCTTTAATATAAATATTTTCTCCACTAAAAACACAGAAGCACTGCATCAGCAGTTGTCAGGGGAAATTGTGGTACCCAGCAAGCCAAACAAGTAATTCACTGAAGGGCAAGCCAATGTATTGGGCTGTGAGACTTTAACAGTGTTAAAATTAGCAGAACATTGCCAGAAGTGTGTCTGTATACTTTTGTTGGATGATACTACAAGTTGCAGTATGTAAAAAGCTGACAAAGGCAGAAAAGATGAAAGCAAAAAGCTAGGATATAACTAATGATAATAAAACTCTTGGCAAGTCAAATTACTGAGAGTCTCATATCAAAAGCAACTTTGACAATAATGGGATTCCAGAGTCCATAAAATTAGTCATGATTCAAAGATAAAAAYATCAACAATTTGCATAAAAGCTTTCCTTTAAAGATTTAGCACTGTGTACCAAATGAAGAAAAAAAGCACTACCATAACAGCAACACTTTAATATAGGTATCCGTTATCTAATGCTTATATAATGGGAGCCAAATTGAGCTCATTATTATCAGTGCTATAATGCTGAATACTAAATGAACTCATAGTAGAAAAACACTTGCTTAAAAAACTATTACCACAACATCAGTGACAAGGAAARAAAATTGCATGCAAACTTCCTGAGATGACTAATTTGATTTCAGTGTTAACTTCTAATGCATTATTAATCAATACTTCATTATACTTTAGGATAGCATTTAGTTTATTTGTTGTTTCTTTGTATACATTTCATTTCTATAATCTTCTACTGTATTGCAGTTTATTCCTGTGTAAACAATGCTGGTTGTTCTGATACAGATTTACAGTAAATGCAACTATGATATGTTTCTGTGTAACTCAAATTTGCTCTGTTTTCCAAAACCAGGAGAAGTACAAAACAGGAGATGCAATTCAATGTAAACAATAARCTAAAGCTATGGGAAAAGACTGAAAATTTTACATTTTTAAATGGTTTTCATAAGTTTATTGCTAAAAAGATATACAAATATGGTAGATGTTTTATAGTAGATTTTTTAATGTACCRGAATCATGTATATCAAACAATAGTTTACTTGGAGTCTTCAAGTCTTGGGAATTTTTTTTTTTTGACATCAAAATAAAATAAAATATTTGCAAGATGAAACATTAATATTCCTTCTGTCAGGACTGGATAAATTATGACTTCTATTAAAAGTGGTGTTTCAGAGTAATTTCAGAACTCCAACATTATTTTCTGGTAATAGAATTTATGAGCAAAAGWATAAAGGAAGTTATAGTTCCTGGAAGGCAGAAGTCCTCTTATGTTCATGATCATTTTAGCACTTACAGAAGTTACTAAAAAGCTCTTTTTACCCAGTGTTTCATGAAAAAGAAAAAAAGGTTTTCTGACAGGAAAAAACCCTATAATGTAAATAATATGATATGATGTGATATGATATGATATAATATAATTAATATTTTGAAGATTTTGAAATATTAATAGCTTCAAATTATGATGATTAAATTAAATTAAATGATTAAATTAAAATTCATCTGAAAATTAGACTGCCAATATGTAAAGTCCAAAGACTGACTTGGCTAAAGTAGTGGTTGTCTCATTGACACTTTTTTAATAAGCAAAATAGCTATATATTTATTTTTCTGAAGAGGCTTGGATTCTTTCTTTTCTCTTCCCACTTGTTGGGATAACAGTGGAGGGATTGGTACACTTACCAAAAGAGGTAAAAGGTTATATTTTGTGAGTTTTGGTTATCTCTTAACCAAAAAAATTATCTTCTTTTAAAATCAAATAATAAAGYCATATTCGCYCCACAATAGTCTTCATTGTTGAACCTTTCCTTGATTTTCTGCACTAGAACATGGGATACCTGGCCAAACTTTCAGCATTTTCATGGCACCTTTGAAGGCCCTAATCCAGTAGTTAGCCMATATGTCAAGTACAAATTACATCAAAGTTTTTAATTGAAGATGATATTTCAATATGGTTACTAATGGCTGGAATGGCTGAGACATTACTGAAGCACATTTTTGAAGCATTGTTTTGCCAGTCAAAAAGATCCTCTAATAACGGCTATATATATATATATGTGTGTGTGTAGGGAAGAGTTACAGTATAAAATATGTTGAAAAGATGGTGTCATGTATCCAGATAATTTGTTAAATGTTCTCTATTTTGCAGCCAAGATACACAGTTCAAAGCATAAAAGGCTGTTGGATTTGGCTTATYGATCCAGCCTTTCCAGGTCCCTCTGCAGAGCCCTCCTAGGGGACAAGGAATTTCCAGTACTTAAGTCTTAAACTGGTTTCCATTATTTTTAACTTGTCCAAAAGGGTACAATCACAAAGCTAGTAAATGAGAGACAGAGACAAACCCTTCCAGAGAGTGTTTCATCAATATAAGAAAGCTATTAAGCTATTAGATAGTGTCCAAAGGAGGGCAAKGAAGATGGTGAAGAGCCTAGAGGGGAAACTGTAAGTGAAGCAGCTGAGGTCACTTGGTGGACCTGGAGGAGACAGAGGGGGGCACCTCGCTGCAGTTACAATTTCCTCCTGAAGGGAAGAGGAGRGGCAGGCACGGATCTCTTCTCTGTGGTGGCAGRGACAGAACCTGAGGGAATGGCCTGAAGTTGTATCAGAGGTTTAGGTTGGATATTAGGAAAAGGTTCTTCATCCAGAGGGTTGTTGGGCRSTKGAACAGGCTCCCCAGRGAAGGGGTCATAGCACCAGCCTGGCACAGCTCAAGAAGCAYTTGGACAATGCTTGCTGGCATATSGTGTGRCTCTTGGGATGCTGCTGTGCAAAKCCAGGAGCTGGACTCGATGGTCCTTGTGGGTACCTTCCAACTCAGCATAWTCTGTGATTCTGTGATCATATTTATCTTGCATGCCTCTAATAGGTGAAGATAAATTGCTATTTAAAGGGATTTCTATTTCACTTGACCACTTAGTTGACTTAATTTTTCAGTTGTTGATCAGATAAATCTCATCTTCGATTTTAGAATCTAAGATATATTATTTTCAAGTATTTTAATTGAATAAGATAATTTTCCTGATTATGAGTTTGCATATATGCATCCAAACCTATGACCATTGCAATCCATAAAGTATCCTGGCTAAAATCATAATTGTAACCTCCATTCCCTAGATTTTATTAAGATAGTCATTGCTCACATGTTGATCTTTTCTTCATTCCATGTTCTATATAGCAACAACTGTTCAAAAACATCCTCAAATTTTTTTTAATGCTAAAGTAACCACCAGATGGCGACCTTACAATTGCATAAATAAAACACAAACCAAATTGAATGTGGATTGATTTGATTTAGCTGATATTTAGTGGGTGTTATTTTTATTCCTTTTATAATAAAACAAAAAACAGGGCCTAAACTGTGCATAAACTGTCTCCAGGCATTTTAAATGGTAGCAGGTTTTATTAGAGTCTATTCTTAATGGTGAATTCCTAGAGAATATTGTTCATTAATTCCTTAAATTCTTCACTTTTCCTTTTTTCACTGTAATACTTTGCAGTTCTCTACTTCTTATTAAATCTCTAATTACTGAAACATGAAACACGAGCATGCGGACTCCCGCTGAGTGTGCCGTGCTACATTTTTCAATGAAATTATGGTCAGCATGTCATTGCTTCCCATTTTGTATAGCAGCAAAGCTTTTTTAAAGACTTTTCAGTTTGCATAGCCAGACTCACAAATTGATCTGTCTGTCAAACTGATGCAGGTGCCAGACTGATGCAAGTGCCAGACACATACTAAGAGCTTTTTCCAAAGTCTGAAGCCTCAACTGGTAGGCTTTCTACTGCTCAGACTAAGCTTTGGACCAATCCCCTTTTTTCTCCTTCAGCCTCTGTCTGACATATATCTAGGATAAATCTGATGCAGAAAGCAATTTCCTGTTGAAACTATGTCCAGAGAATACATCAATTTAAAATGGCAAAGTCAGGTATTTAAAAATAATTTTTGGCAATATATACATTCACCCTGACAAGCACCGTTGGATTGCTCAATATTTGATCATGTTAATTAAAAAGAATAAAATGAGTAGGAGTTTCTAGACCAGACATACCAAAAGTGATACTCAAAAAGCCAGTAGAACAAATTTCTAAACAATCAGTTTTTAAAAACCTAGAGGAAAATGTGGTTAGAAATAACCAACATAGATTTTTTCAAAAAGAAATCAGATCAAACCAGTTAAATTTCCTTTCCTGAAAGGGTGTCCTCTCTAGATGAGACAGAAGAGAATAGATGTGGCATATTTTGATGCTGGAATGAAAATGCAAACAAATGTTGGGATGAAATTATCATATAGGTACAAAATCTGTTAAGAATCATATTCAGAGATTAATTAGAATGAGTTCATGGTCTGACTAGACAGTTTTTGTTGAATCTGTGTTGAAGTGTGTCAGCATTTTCACCAATAGCTTGTACAATGAAAGAAAACATAATTGCCTCCATTGGTTAGACTATGATGCTACTAACTCCAAGGCTGTGGATTCAGCATGGGCCACTCACTTAAGAGCTGGATGTGATCATCCTTGTGGGTCCCTTCCYGCTCAGACTTTTCTGTGGTTCACAGCAATTCTATGAAAAGGTCACATGGACTACAGACACTCAGGCTGGGCGAGCTGACACACTTCTGAGAAGAGAACTGGAATTCAGAGTAATCTTGGTAGACCAGAGAAATCATACCAAATCAAGAAAATGGAGTTCAGTCAGAGGATAACAAAGTATTGCTCTTAGAAAAGGGAAAGCAGATGCATATAAGTTGCATATAAGATGGGAAATAAGTAAGATGGGAAATAAGTAAGTGGAAATGGGAAATAATTCTGGAAGGTTAAATTAGTTCTGCAACACATTTAGGGAGGCTCACTCACTGTGGGCAGTGGAATTGGTACATACAAATAATTATTCTGCTTTATTTGACATTGATAAGGTTTCACAGTGTTTCAGCCAGTTTTGACAATAATGCTTTTGGATACAGAGTAACTGGGGTCAGTCCTGAGCAAAATAATTTGGAGGACAAGTTACTTGTAAAATATGACTGACTGAAAGGTTGAAAGATCTGATTTTTTTTGTGTTGCAGAACACTTCAGAGATAAAAGTTCTTCAGTTTCAAAAAAAAAAAAAGTTTCTGTAAAGACAGCAGTACTTTYTATGATGCCACTGGATAGGGCAAGAAACAATGATCTTAGTTTACAAAAAGCCTTTCTTATCATAAGGATACTTAAATATACCAACGAGTTAATGACCAGGCTTGTAAAATCTTTTCTTAGAAGTATATAAAACCAAATTCAATAAACCTATCAGGGAGAAGTTATTCAAAAAAGCCTTAGGAGAAAAAAAAAATCGGTGGGGTTTTTTCAAACTTCTGAAAAAGCTTAAGTTAAATAGCTATTTCTACCACTATGTTCATCAGGGGTAAAATCCTTAAAGGAGATCATCCATCACTCCCTTTCAAATGGTTCCATTCCCTATTATTCTTAATGAAATTCAGTTAAGGTGCAGTGCTCTCTTTCAAAATTCTGATTGTTTCCAGAGAGAAAAGGCAGTGGACATTTTTCTTAAAAACAAATTGAAAACAATGAGGGGCAGATAACCATTTCAGCATAATCACCTAGAAGTTGGCAAACTGTGAAAGAAGACAGTACTGTGTGGAATAYTTTGCAGTATTCATCAGTCCTGTGAAAGAACCAACTTCACAAATGAGACTAGGAGAGGAAAAAATCTTTTATCCTACTTGACATAAAGATAGGTTGTACCAAAGAATCCTACTAAAGAATTTCAAACAAAGGACATGGAAATCTTTRCACTTYTTTCTAGGGAMAATTGAAGATGAAGAAGTAGTATATGCTAAACCCATGTAATTTGTGTTGAATTTTTAAAACTCATACATAAAAGCTTATTTTCAAAATTCCAGAAAGAAAAAGAAGAATATAGCTCCATTACAAAAAAGATCATTAAATGTTTGCTTTGCATTTAAAGCTCTCAACTCTGCAGTTCTCAACTGAGAACAGTACTACTACAGCAAATRTTAAGATAATAGTATCTGTAATAGAGGAAAAAATATTTTCTGATTATACCTTCCARTGAACTCAAGRTTAAAAAAARCRAACACAGAATAATGAAAAAGATCARGAACATGTAAAAATAAAAATGGTGTCAATAACAATTTTATATTTTCATAGTGGGCTACGCTGTAGGAGAGAGACTTGCCCAGTCTTGACAYTTTTCAATTCATAGCACTTTCTTCAAGCCCATTTTGTTGTGACAAAGAGTGAAAACACTATAATGCTTCATAGGTCTTAATTGAAGCATTTACTTCATTATGAGTAATGTATCAAACCTGATATAGAATGAAGATTACAGAGTGAGAAATGCAGTGGAATATCTTTCACATACCCTTACTGTCCTTCAACAGTATGTACACWTCTTGATCATGTCCAAGGGAAGCCACTTCAGAGCATGCAGGGTTCTTACTTCCTCTTGAAAAAATTACACTGCCTATTTTTGCTATAACTGTTTAATTMATTTATTATTATAGAAAAAAATTCATATATTTTCTAAATCTATAAAATTGTTGAGCTTTGAAATCACAGTTGTAACTTTGATTTTTTTAATGTCTTTCACTCCTTTCACAGAGAAGTGTCATGTTATAACTCCAGCCAGCAACTGAGTCCCAAACAGCCACTAGCTGATCCCCCACCAACAGGACTGGGGAGAGAACTGGAAGGCTGAGATTAAGACAATTTAACAGGGAAAGTAAAAGACATGCACTCAAGCAAAGCAAAACAAATAATTCATTCACTGTTTGCAAAGGCAGACAAGTGTTCAGACATCTCCAATACAACAGGGYTCCATCATGGATAATGGTTACTTGGGAAGACAKATTCMATCATTCTAAACATCCCTCCACYTCTTCCTCCTCCCCACTTTAAGCACAGAGCATAATGTCCTATAATSTGGAATATCCCTTTGGTTATTTRGGATCACCTGTGTCTCCTCCCAAACTCCCAKGCACCCTCAGCTGCCTCACCAGTCTGSCAGTATGAATGGCAGAAAAGGCTTTGGGTGTAAGCCCTGCTCAGCAATWACAAAAACATCTCCATTATTATCACTGTGTTCACTGCAAATCCAAAACCCAGCTCATGCTAGTCACTGTGAAGAAAATTACCTCTATCCCAGCCAAAACTAGYGCAGGTGGGTATCAATGGAAGAATTCAAAAGCTGTTGGCTGAAAGCTTCATATTACTTTGAAAAAAGATTTAAACTGTATGAATGTCCTATTGCATATGTTTTGGTTTTGAAACATTCATTACTTGCTAATTTTTTACAATTTATGTTACTCCTATAGCTGGAAATTTTCAGTTATGACTAATAAGTACAAGACTCAAAAGAATCTCTGCAATTTTGCAAGGAGACACCTTTTTTTCAATCATTTACCCTCTGCAGCAGTGTTATGGAAAGAGACTGAGCYTGCCAACCCTTCCCAAACCAATGATCCCAGAATCTCTGGAGGAATTTGTGAATTTGAAGGTAAACTTTCTGTCTTTTAGAGAGAAGAATATYGAATCTTTAAACAGCTGAAAAGATTTCCTTCCATGCATTGATTAACACTAAATCTTTTTAGATCTATTTCAGCTTCATTGTTCCCCTGCCATTTGAATTGCTGGCACAGGAACACATAATTCAAACAGAATTCAATTGAGAACTGTGCTATAAATTATATCCTCACCATACAGAAAAGTGAGTATTATATAGGTAGTATTTTAACCAAACTAGAAGAGCTCTGACTGTGCACTAACTCCTATTTTGTGCTGCAGTGTTAACACTGGGGATGATAGTTMGGGTGCACCTGGAAGGAATGGAATSTGGWAATTCAAGMAAAAGTTTGCTACCTAGTTTGACCATTGCTGCCACATACATTTGAAGAAAATCAATAGCAAAAAATAGCAAAACTYGGTTTGTATTTGAATACCAGTTCAAATCTTACTGGTTTTCTTTCCTGAAACTATAATAAATGAAATTTTTAATTCCAGTGGATTTGTCAATAGGGGCATTTTGTGAGGAAACAGAAACATGTAGTGTATCATCAAAAGAGGATTAAGAAGTTTTCTTTGATAAACTCTTAGGCCAAACAATGCTTCTAATCTGTTCACCTAGAGACATTTCAAAGCTTTATGAAGTACTCCTCTTTCTGAAAGTAGATGATTATTCTGRCAGGCAGATAATGCAAAACTGGACTATGTCATAAGAGAAGGGAARCTGCAAATGACTTGCTCAGCACATATGTATTATCCAATATATTCAACRTATAGTTATATTCTGGTAACATGGTAAGAATTATCTCATCGAAAATTCAAAGAAACAAGCACATATTTTAAAAAGTCTAGAGCTTATCCACAGTTGCTCCAATTTTATTTTGGTTAATTTCATCTTTTCAAATTATGATTACTACATTTAAATTTTTCTAATGTGTATTGAATACTGATAATTTTAATTTGAAACATTTGGCCAGTTTGAGAATCCTCTGATGAAACTGAGATATAACCTTCACTGAATTGCCTCAGTCCCCCAAATCCCCTCCCCCCAACCAAATTTGTTTTGTTTTGGTTTTKTATTKTATTGAGTGTAGAACACAATGAGARATTGATATGCTTCTGGTTMCASCTATTCYRTGGGTTTTARAAGTTTTAACTTTTTCAGAAAAAGGCAYTATAGGTGAATTGCATTGTGATTTCAATGCTCAACTTGCATTCATCTGTGAGTGTTTGTCTATCTATCACTTTTTTTTCTGGTTAAAACTACATCCAGATAATGCGTCATTCAGGGTGCTGGGTGCCCACCACCCAGGTTTTGTGGTGGTTTGTTTTTATAGGTAAGTTTTTCCTGCTCTGGAGGGAARTTTCTCTCTTTCAATGCAAATTAGTTATCATGTAGAGTTTTTTCTTCAAGACCTTTCTGGAAATGGGCTGGAGGGCTTCAGGAGGCTCTGGTAAACTTTCAACCCCCTCCAGATCAGCCTCATTGATAGTGTGGGTTCAGTTCTCAGCTTCACTAATGCTTGCACTGAGCTTTGTGGTGTTTATTTCCAGAAGCCAGAGCAAGGACTTTTGCCCCCAGACAGACTGCCCTACCTCCATATGGATCCCTTCTCCAGACACATCTGTCCTTTCTAGCAGCCTGTTCTTACCAGCAGTCCTTGGTTATTTGGCTACAGGTGTTGGAGACTTACATATTAGCTCCTTATCTTCTGGGCTTCTGCATCTGGACAAACCAAATATTTTTGGTATCGTGGCCAAACTGAAAGAGAATAATCTGTGTAGGTCAAAGAAAGAAACATGACTTCAGTTTTTATAAATGTACAGATCYATGTGGTTTTGTTCCAAGTTTGGGTATTATTAACCTGGCATTTTGAAATAACTTCTTAACAATTTAAGTCAACTTTATTTTTATTTCTTAACTTTATATTACACTTATGCAGACTAGCTAGAAGAACAACAAGCTACTATTTCAATTAATAAAATATTTAATAACCAAAATATTCTGTTTCAAATGTAATAGTAGTTAGGTCTTTTATTTTCACAGTTTCCACTATAACTAAACTTCGTTGTCAATAGTCGGGCTACCTGTATAAAGAGCAATATTGTATCATTTGATGTCATGAAAATGAACTTTTTTCTGTCTAAAGGTAAGCAAATGAAAGTTCTATAATTTCAGCTGAATTTATGAACTAAAAAAATAAAGTATGAAAGGACTGTCTCCCAAAAATATATGAAAAGACAAAAAGATACAATAGTTTGTAGATCATGTGTTCCTRAATAAATAATTGAAAATAACTGAGATGGTGCTTGAAATAAGAAGCTGAAAAGTTCAAGGTGTCCATGACAGTACTGACAAATGAAATTATAAGAATTTAGCAGGAAGATCCACAGAATTTCATGAGTTGCTAGGTTTAATTTTAGCCTCAGTAGTTTCCTCTATTATAGTTTTTATACAGTGCTTTGTGATATAATGACTGATGTTGATAAAGTAACCAACTTGCATAATTAAAGAATTATGCAAAGCATGAAATTTTTAAAAGCATTCTGTAAACAAACCGATCCTGTGAGAGTGACAAGTAGTCATTGACTTATGCAGATTTGAATCATTCTCTGCTGAGGAGAAAGTTGTACCAAGGATTCTGAGAGAAAGGAGTTGTACCAAGGCAGACATCAGAAATTAGTATTTTTRTCTAAATTCCTGGAATTTTCAAGTTATATCTGAGAAAGTTTTCTTGAACTGAAGCAATTAAATTAATCTGTGCCTTAGAAGTATTGAACCTTCAATAAAATAAAGAATTTTTTTCTAGCAGAWCAGACTGGGAACCTGAAAGTCCAAAATTTGCTACTCTTGTAGCATTATGAAGATGGTTAATACCATGAGGGTAAGATTAGATGTTTTGCCTGTCTATGTGTRGGATCTAGAGAAGGATTTAATAAATCCTTGTACCCACATTCTTTGTTGGTGTTCGGTCACAGTATTATTTTAATGTTGGACTCRATGATCTTAGAGGATTTTTGACAAAATCTACGGAGACTTAATTATTTCTGTTAAACTTGTTTTATCTTTCACTTATTTGTAAGATCAMGATCTCTAAAGAATAGAAGTGAGTGTTCTTGGTCTACATGCTCATTTTTGCTACTTAAATTTTTGAGAAATAKTTGTGAAGAAAAAATACTCAAATTCTTTTAATGCAAAGATATTAAGGGTTCCTGTAACCCATTCTCCAAGAAGTCATAAACATTTCACTCTGTCATGACCCAGTCAATGCTTATTCCTTTCAATTATCTTTATGTACTCTAATATTTCAACCACAGTTTCCTACCACAGAACTACAAAATATTCCTGTGTACAAATAACAGTCTCCCTTGGTCGTCTGGTTTAAAGAAACAATTTAATTTAAAGAAGTTCATTACAAAGTTGTACAAAAGCATCCAATTTACTTGTTCTCAATTATCCCCTTGAAGATATCCACTGAGTATAGAACAAACTCAAAACAACTAATCATAGAATTATGTAATTTTAAGAATACACATCTTCTGGTTGTGAAGGAGTTCTTCAGGTTAAACATGTTTGTACATTCTTATGCTGTAATTTTTTTCTTTTTATATACCTACAAATCATTGATGCATCAGCATCTGATAGACCAGTCATTTTTACTTTCAGGTTTATGCTGAACAAATGTCAGTGGGTGAAACCCAAGTTTTACTGGTGYCATAATCTAATTGAGCAGTACTGTATATTGCTGAAATTCCAATAGCCTTTGTAGWGGGCATTTTATCATTCTGACACTCTTTTCCTCCAACACATGGGGACCAGTAGTGGCGTGTCTAAACCTATTTTTCACTCTAAGCCTCTAAACTACTGATCAGTAAAAACCTGACCCAAACATTTAATATCCAATAAGAATTAATGAACCAGGTGAGTCATACATTTACTACATTGCTTGTTGGGACAGCCATTTTAGCAGGYGCAGRGTTCCCAWGACACCATCCAAACAACGTTTTTCTGATGAAAATACTGAGATGAGACTTTTCCACAGGGAAAGYTGTAGTGTATATCTGCGTGTTAATATGTCTACATATAGGTATATATTCTGCTCAGAAAAGSCATCTACTGAAACTCTGGAAATAGTATGGCTCTGAAATTATCTTCTGTTCTTGATGAAGTAATAAGGTATGTTAGGAGAAATTAAGTAATCCATTTTTAACGTAAAAATGTCTGTGTAATTGTCAGGAATCGTGGTTGTAGGCCAGATAAACTGGGGGGCAAAAAAAACACAAAACAAGAAAATTTCAGCCTGGCTGTAGCCAYTTAATATTGTCTAATGCAATTCAGTAATGCCTGAAACAACCTACCATTGTTAYTTAAATAACAAGAGACCAGTTTAGCAAGCTATATTGGCATGATGCATGGAATCTTTCTCTAAAAGTCTAACTATAGTGATTAGGAAAGCATAGCTATTATAATATTGTAGAAATAATCTGTCAGTTAAATTGAACTTCAACATGTGAAATGCATACATCATGTAATCACTGTGTACATAAACTTGCAAATGAGCAAGTGCAAACAAAGCAGTAGAAACACCAACAAAAAACACTCATGCAAAGACTAGTGATTAAAATCCCATCTATCTGCAGCCTAGAACATTAACAAGAATAGTTAATCATTRCTCAGTTCCATTCTACCTGCACATAAAGTACCTCTATATTGTGCATCTGAAGTACTTAAAGTAAACTAGAAGTCATTTAATAAAGTTTTATAATTAGCTAAGCTTTAAGAATTGTGTTTAACCAGGTTTTAGCATAGTAATTTTAGGCTATAAAAACATTCCATTGGGACTATTACTAAGAAAAAAAGCTTCAATTTTTTCCCTTTTCTCAGTAGTCAGAAGTGTCACATTGTTAGTTCTTCATATTTTTAAAACTGGATATACTTTAGCAAGTAGTATGATGCAACAGCACTGGAGTGACAAAGCAAACTACTAGGAAGCCACCAGCACACAATATATCTGGTATGATCTGGTTGCTTTATTCTATCTATAGTATCATCCCATGGACTAAATAAACATTACCAGGTATATCTGAAACACATGATTTGGTTCCAGAAACCAAACTCAAATAAGGTAGCCTAATTTTTGTAACATGAAATTATTCTGCAGTGAAWACCAAAGGGGGGGATTCCTGAAGCATCAATGAACTCTGTGATTTTCTTAGTCTCAGGTGAGAAGGATGCTTTGRTGCATGAACTGTAGAATGGTTGGGCAGAAGCAAGATAAGTGACAACAAAATTATCATGATCACAGTTTGTCAATGTGATTGCTCTAAACCAATGTGATTGCTTTAGAGACAGAATGTTACATTGTCATAAAACTTCTGAGAAACCACTTGACCAGACTTATGTGTCTGCATCAAAAAGAAGATGTGGAAGCACCAGAGAAAACATGGCATTTTTAGGGAATCRTCTTAATAGTTCATTATAGATACAGGACAAATATTTTTTAATGTCTTCTATGAAACTGCTTTAGGACTCACCAAACTTTTTTGCACAGAGAAGATACCTTCTGCCTATATRGGTTTACAGAATGGAAAGTTTCCACATTCAACATAATAAACAAACAAAAATGGCATAAAGATATTAGTGGGCTTGGACCTCTTAGATTTACAGGACAATGTACACTGTGATTTAAACATTAGTTAATGACCTCATTAGCAAGCATAATAAACAAACTTGACAAAAAAGGGCTCAATCCCCTTTTCTCCCAGATCAGCCTGTCACATTAATTCACTTATTATCCATTCAAGTCAAAAGATTTCATTATTTATAACCTGTAACTTAATGTTTTGCACCTGTGAAAAAAAGAAGAGATTTTTTTTGTTAGCTGATGTTGAGGGTGCTCCTTCTTTTCCTCCATCTCATAGTGGGTGTTGCCTGTATCTCATTTGGAAGCAGAAAAGACTCAGTGATCCAGCTGCCATTCGATCCACTTCAAAAATGTTTTTACACCCTGCAGCTTGAAGGTTTGATCTGAACTACTTCCATACCTTAGTGAATTCCGAGGAAACGGGAACAAAAGGAAAGATAATGGCTGGAGGAGACATCATTTTGCATGTGACCATGGATGCATAATGGCCCTCCAGATCTTCCTGGCCACCTTTCCTACCTGCCTGGTGCTCTTGATTTGACTGAGTGGTGCAGTTTCCAGCATCCATCAGGGCTTTGCGTGACCTGGGTTAGCAGGAATTGAGTGAACAGTCACACTGGTGCAATAAAATACTTGAAGAAATACTTTAATAGATGTAAAACTATTCTTTTAATCTTTTACCTATGCATGAAATGAAGTTCAAGGTGAAAAGTATATAAGACAWTAAGCAGCACAGATATTCATTCTCCTTACAGCTATCAGTAATATATATAAATTTCCTTTTGCAGTAGCCTTTCCTATAACAGTTAAGTAGCACCAGTTAGTAGCAGTTAGGGACACCAAGTATTTTTATGCCTCCTGTTCAGCATAATTCTTTGTCCATTTTGTAGCACTATTGAACTTATGGCACTTCTATAAGAAATCAAAGATCACAGTAAACAACTTTGATACTGTCCTGCTGCATAATAGAGAAGCCAGACATCTGTGATCTGAAAAACTAGCTTCACATTTGCCACATAGATTCTTTAAAATAGACCTTTCCATAGTTTCACAATTTAAATAAATATGTCATCCTTCAGGTATCTTGATAACAGAAGAAAATATGTTAGCTGGAGGTAATCTAAAGAAAAGTAAGAAAAAAAGATTGTTGGAAGAAAAATTGCTTTATGAAAAAATATTTAAATTTTTGTATAGAATTCCTTTGTTTGATTCTTTCTTTCATCTAGATGATTTCACTAATCTAATTTGTAACATGTCATCTTAAACACAACTGACAGGATAGTCAATTACTTTGGGAGGTACAAGGGAAGCAGATAGGAAACAGAGAGACTGTAAGACTCTTAAACTAGCTTTGCAATATAGAATTTTACCCATGGTGTAAATCAGTAAAATGTATCTCATGAATCACAGAATCACAGAATTGCTAGGGATGGAAGGGACTTCTGGAGATCATGTAGTCCAACTCTGCTGCTAAGGCAGGTTCACCTTGAGACAGGTTACACAGGAACAAATCTAGGTGAGTTTTGAGCATCTGGCAGCATATACTTTAGTAAAAAAATAATTGTAAAGGTCCCAATTAAGTGATTCTAAAAGAATCTACAAAAAAGTCTGAGTCCTACCAAGGCTCCGTATAGCCCTGAGGTAGAATGTAAAAGATAAGCTTGTTGAGAACACTTATCTGCAAATGAGTGGAGCATAGTTGGATTCTGATGTAAGAGAACTGAGGCTGCAGTAGGAGATAACACATAGCTGAAGCCTTAGAGACAAGGCTGGAGCTTGAGGAGACTACTGAATGCACAGAGATGGGGAAAAGCCATGATGTGGCCCCTGGTCACAGACCCTCAGCTCAGATGATCAAAGTACTCTGCAAGAAGATATGGAGGAGTTTCAGTGGAGASCAATGTTTTCAGTAGTGCTGTGTCTTAGCTAAGGTCATGGGTTTGRTGTCATAGTAGATGGGAAAATGACAGAGGTTGTAAAATAAAAGAGCYATCAACATGTTTATGTGCACATCATTATAGCTGGAGGAAACAGTTCTGCCTCTACTATTGCCAGTGTCATCAGTGGTGCTTAAATGAATTCAATTGATGCTCACATGGTGTTCCTAGGGAGCGAGCCTGCATTAAGGAGGATAAAATTGCTCCCAATACCCATCTTTCGTTTACAGCAGACATACTTCTTAGAAATTTAGTATCTTTCTATATATTTTTTGTGAAAACCTTAAGAAGTTTTATYGTTTAAAAGCTAACTCTTTACTTAAAATGCATAATTCAATTCTCTATTATGAATTGAGGCTGTTCTTTACTTCTCCTTTATGATTACTGCTTTATTTTTTCTCTTCCTTTTCTGCATCATGTCTGTATTTTCAGTGCTTTAGCAATGAAAATGAAACTTCCWAAAGAAAGTTATATTTTCCCTATTCTGAGGCCTGTTTTCAGAAGGATGTTAAGAGTGTTGTTCTCATGGGAAAATACACTTTTATCATTGTATCACTGATGCCTTTGAAAATCCAGAGATTATTCTACAAGTTTTAGCATATGCAGAAGTTACAGATCATACTGCTTCAGACMGGAAAAAAAATGTTGATGGTAGATTTTTTTCAACTCTCAGTTCCCAAGGGGCCTTTTAAAATGTATCTGCCAAATCTTAAAAGATTTTGCTTTAGGAAATTAGAACAGCACTGCATTTGATTTTAAATATCATTATTTCAAATAAGTCCCAAGAAAGGTTGGGCTGCAAARAATGAATAGAAMAAAATCTTCTTTTTCTTAGGAAAATATTACGTTTGCAGTAAATAATAAAAGCTGAAAAGAAATGCAAACCATATGAAATCCATTTTATATTATGCCCCTGGGCTGACACTCTCTTCCAAATTGCAGAGAACCAGACCAACAGAAAATCAAGGTTACTGAACTAGAATAYATATTCTGTCAAACATATTTAGTAGAATTTGTGAAGGGGAACTTTGTTATAAGGAGAAGAAAATTACACTTGTATTACTTACAATTATTTGCTCCTTGAATAAGAATATAATTTTTACATATATCTCAAACAAAAAATAACTGAGAATGAAATTAATAGCAAACTTGTGTGTTTTCTACTTTTTCCTAATGTGAACAKTGTGCTAATCCAAAGGCTATATAATAGAATTGTTGCAACTCATGAAAAAGAAATTTCTAATATATTTCATTACAAACTACAACAAAAAACCCCAAACAAACAAAAAGAACTCCACAAAACCAACCCCCAAAAAACCACAAATAAAAGTTTAGATATTTACATTGAATATMCATGATCAAGGTAAGCTATTTGGATAGACATCTTCTTTGACTAACTGCATCCAGCAAGGGCTTGTGACCACAGACCTATTGTGAAGTGCTGGGATGGGAATTCAACTAATTTTCATTTGACTAATGAAAACCTGCTTCTTTTGAACTTGCTGGAAACACATACTGATCTAAGAGGTTAAGTCTTTAGTGTACCACTTTGTCATACATTTGAATTTATAATTTAAACATTGAAATCATAACCTGATAGTGTTAAAACTGTCGTGCTAGGCATGGCAGCTAGCATCCAGTATTAGAATCATCTGTGAATTTTCACTAGGCAAAGTTCATGCTCAGTCACTTTGTGGTTTATGTCATGTTTTGTGCTGTTGCTTGACACTGAAGTTCTGCCTCTAGTGTCTGCCTATTAGGTTCTTATTTAAAAACACACACACACAAAAAAAAGAAAAGCAGAGGAGAAAGTCTTTATAATAAGAGAGGTGAGAATTAAATCTTTCATTTTCAAAACTGAAGTTGATAATCACTGGTAACAATCAGTCCTTCATCTAACCCAGTGCAGAGAAAGGACATAAGGGTGCATCTGGATGGGATCTGTTTCACATGCTGTGTCTCTTYTCTTTATTGCCAGTTGTTCAGGCATGAAGAAAAAAACACTTCCAAAGAGCACATTCACACTTTACTGGAACATAAAGTTTATCCCACTGTTTAGCAGTATGAACATTCAGGATGCAAGTCAACCTCAGGGCACCTAGTCTTTCATTTTTTTTCTTTTTTTCACTTTTTGCAAGAACATGTCCTGCTGCTGAACTTCACATAATATTAAAGGASAAGCCAGCAGCTATGCCTGATACATTTTTTCGTTCACATAAAATGAAAATTGTGCACGGTTTATTTTGTTTAACRCACAGTCAGTAAATACGGTGTAGAATTTAAAGAAATGAATTAACAATTTATTTCCTATTGGGTAAGAATGTCTGCCTTTCAGTAATCAAAAACTCAAGTTCATTTTCTATYCTATTCAACAAAAAAACTTAAATGACCAAACATAGTGCAGTCAATGGGAATGTAGGTTTGTCCAATCTCTATTCTAATAATGTGCAAGRTGGCTGACACCAGGATTATGTCACTTGTTACACAGCTCTTTCTGAACTTTCTCTTTGGGTCTGGGAGGGAAAAAAAAGAMAAGGCCAATACRCAACKCATTCCTCACTTAACTCAAAAGCCTTAACTCAAAAGTCAAGGGCACTTTGTAGTATTGGAACTGCATGAACATCCAAAAGTCTTTGAAGACATGGTCCCAAGAYCTTGTTGTAAAATACACTTCAATTATTAATCCTAGAGAATACGAAACGTGACAAAGAGATTAAACTAGTTTTATGAACAAGGTAGCAGTCCATGAGAGCCCAAAAATAATTTTCAAATAAATGTATTAAGAACTTAACTAGGCACTGTTTCATTTATCTTAGTGTTATAATTTAAAGTGAATGCATAAATGACTTCACATAGGCTGTTGCCAGATGAACAAGTAGTAAAATATATGTGTTCCACACAGTTTTGGGACATGCTCCAAACCTCATCGCTGCTTCCCTTGGAGCTATATTCTAGCACACAAAATATCTGATGAGAGTTGTCATTCTAATAAAGATACATTAGTTATAATGCAGATTACATCCAACAGAGAGAATTGCAAGTGGTATCTCACTGTCATTTTTCAGAGGAAAGCTGGAACAGATATGAGCAATATTTGAGAAACAGAGCCCTTTAGATCCCCACTGGTAACATCAAAAYATTTGTAGAAATATAATCCCATAACCTTTTGAGCAGCTGCCAGAGGTTAGATGACTGGAAACTATCCAGCAACAACTGGGTGTTTTTAAGAACCATTAGTAGATCTGCTCCAAATTTGGTGTATGAGGGTGAAGAAAGAAAGAGAGGTAGAGAAATAGTAGCAAAAAGCTATTTCTGGCTAAACTAGAAGTGTATCTAAGGAACTCACATCTCTGTGACAGAGACCAGYTTTTGTAAAAGATTTGATTGTTATCATAGAGATTTTGATATGCACTTAAATGTCATTTGCATGTACATCAAAATCTTTTCACATTAAGAGCTAAGAAGGAAACAGGAACAAAAATAAGTCAGATYTGTGAGTTATAAATTGGTAGGAATGATGGTAGGAAAGCTAATAGAAATCTAAGCAATTTAAGAGTGCAAGCAGAATAATGCACTTATCTCAAGGGAAATGTTCATGATCACAGTGTAAAAACCAAGAAAAACATACATAGGATTGCTTTCAAAGACAGTGCTGGTAAAAATTATAAATTAACTGCAGGAGAAGAAGTTAATCCCTTCCAATTCTTTGGTCCTAGTATATCAAAGGTCACTGCCAGATAAAGCAGTACCATACTCTGAATAACTGCCTAAGTAGAGGAAAAGAGCATAAGASCCTTGATTTCCATTTATCCTTTACCCCATTCACTAAAATATTGCATTACATTATGTGATCCTTCAAGAGCCTGATTTGTCTTCTCAGAAATTAAGATCTCAGGCTGAAGCAKAGATTATTATTTTATTGATTAATTAATTATATATGAACTTCAGGAATGTCTTCTTCTTGATGGAGGAAGTTCCTCGATTTCCTTACTTTTTTTGAAACTGTTTTGGTTATGTGGGGGTTATGCTATAAGGTTTTGATATTGGGGAGGGCTGCAGGAGTGACTTCAGTGAGAAGACAGCCTGTCTTGAACAAAGTGAATTCCACCRGGCTCCAAATTGTACCCACCACTGGCTAAACCTGAGCCTATCAATAAATTTAGTGGTACCTCTGTGAAAACAGATCTGAGAAAGGGTAAAAAACACATTATGGTAACTGTAAAGAGACAAATGAGAAAATAATGAAACAACCCCCTGGACACCAAAGTCAGAGAGGCAGGAGGAGAAGGACATGTTTAAGGCCCTGGAGCAGAGATTCCTCTGTAGCCCGTGGAGGTGCTCATGGGTAGGCTGTCTGCCTGCAGCCCCTGGGGAAACATGTCAGAGAAGACATCTACACTCCAGCCCAGGAAGGAACCCACGCTGCAGTACATGGATATGGTCTGAAGGAAGCTGCATACCATGGTGAKCCCACTCTGCATGGGGTTCCAGGGAGAAACTACAGACCGTGGAGAGAAGGCCATACAGAATCAACGTTTTTTTAACTGGAAAAATCTGGAGCAATCTGTTCCTAAATGACTGTCCCATGAAAAGAACCTGTGATGGAGCCCCTCTTGGAGAACTGTAGCGCATGGGAAGGACAAGTTGTCACAGTTCATAAAGGAGTGTATTCTGTTGGAGGGGACCCCATGCTGGAGCAGGGGAAAAGTGTGAAGAGGAAGGARCAGYAGAGATRTGRCATTATGMATTGCAACCACTATTCTTCCTCTGCCTGCACCACTGCAGGTGGGAATGAGGGAGTGAAGYTGAGCTTGGGAAGAAATGGGTAGTAAGAGGAAGGTGTCTTTAGTTTTTTCTTATTTCTAACCATCCTACTGTATTGTTAATTATTAATAAATAAAATTAACACTCTGGAAATCGAGTCCATTTTTCTTGTGACTTTTCTTGTAACTGGAGAATTATCTCCCCATCTTTACCTTGATGGATGAGCCTTGCTGTTTTATTTTCTCTCTGAGAGGGAGAGAGAGCTGCTGGGTGGTGATCTAACATCCAGCCTGGATTAAATCACCAGACTGGTTGTTTTCCCTATTTTAGGGGATAAAATAGCAAAAGTTGAAGACTTGTTCAACTGATATAAAATGAATACCAGAATAAATCATTGTGTACAGTGTTAATAAATCAACAAATGGATCTAATGTTGTCATAATGTATATTTATTTTATATRTTTTATGTATTATTTATATTTTTATCTATTCTCCTTTGTGATGATATGTTAGATGCTCATATGTGCTGAAAATTAAAGGAAACAGAAGCACAAGATTATTTAGTCTGGAAAAGATATTAAAGGTCACCAAGTCCAACCATAAACCTAACACTGCCAAGCCCCGTAGAACCATGTCCCTAAGTCCCCCATCCACACATCTTTTAAACACCTCCAGGGATTGTGACCCCACCACCTCCCTGAGAAGTTTCTTCCAGARCTTGAAAATTTTCTCAGTGAAAGAGAGGATTTAATCTACACTGCCCTGGCACAACTTGAGGGTGCTTCCTCCTGTCCTATCCCTTGTTACATGGGAGAAGAGGCCCCACCTAGCTACAGCCTCTCTTTAAGCAATTGTAAAGACCCATAAGGTCTCCTCTGAGCCTCCGTTTCTCCAGGATAAAACAACCCCAGCTCCTTCAGCTGCTCCTCACAAGACTTGTGCTCCAGACCCTTCTSCAGCTCTGTAGCCTTACTCTGGATGTGCTCCAGCCCCTCAGTGTTGTTCTGGTATTGAAGGCCCCAGCACTGAACTGAGGTGTGACCTCACCAGTGCTGAGCACAGAGGGACAGTCCCTGCCCTGGTCCTGCTGCCCACACTGTTGTTGGTACAGGTCAGGATGCCATTGGCCTTCTTGGTCACCTGGRCAAACTCCAGCTTTTGTTCAGATGCTGCTGACCAGCACCTCCAGGTCCTTTTCCMCTGGGCATCTTTCCAGCCACTCTGTCCCCAGCCTGTGGAGCTGCCTGGGTTTGTTRTGACCCAAGGACAGGACCCAGCACTGGGCCTTGTTGAACCTCACACCGTTGGCCTTGGCCCATCAATCCAGCCTGTCCAGATCCCTCTGCAGAGCCTTCCTGCCCTCCAGCAGATCAACACTGCCACCCAACCTGGTGTCATCTGTAAACTGACTGAGTGTGCCCTGGATCCCCTCATCCAGATCATCAATAAAAATATGACCAGATCATTGATAAGAACATTGTACAAGTCTGGCCCTAATACTGAGACCAGGGGAACAGCACTTGTACCTGGCTGCTGGACGGATGTAACTCCATCCACCAACATTCTCTGGGCCTTGCCATCCAGACAGTTTTTTTTGCCTGCTAAGTGTACACCCACTCACACTATGAGAAAACAGTTTCTCCAGGAGTTGGCAGCCTGATATACTGTAATAATGGCATGAAAAGCCATTTTCTTAAATGATATTGTTTTCTACCATATAGCATGAATTTTACTCAAACTAACTCAAAAAGAGTTGTAACACAGAAGTATTTTTAATGTAAGGATCTGCTCAATCTGACAAAGAACTGAACAAAGGAAATTTGACACTTGAGATTCTGGAGTTAATCYCAAGTAAAAGAGACATACTAAGTGATGTTGTAGGTATATAGGTATTTAYAGCTCTTGAGAGATGATTTATAAAYCAGATTTCAGTGACAGRACAACAACCTGGTTTAGCTAAACAAAAGAAAGATATKTTTCATATAAAAGATGGAACTGTGTCRGGAATGCACTAATRAAAATTTCTTTTGTCAATGCTCAGTAAAAAATTCTTMATGGCAGAATATWAACCAGGAATATAYAAATGYATAATTATCAACAGTATGGAATTTTATGGACACAAGGAATCACAACCAGAACAAAAAAATATTGCAAAGAAAATCTCCCTTTTTAGTGATTTCTTGAAGTTCAAATTTCAGGAGGACATTCAGCAAGAATTTTATAGGCTAAAAAGTTTTAAAATGATGCCATAGGCAATGAACTTTYTTTTCAACTATTTTCTGCATACTGTTGAGCAATTTAAGAAGTCAAAGACATGACAGAAATCTGAATCTGAATATTAGAATTTCCTCTGCCTGCTCACAGAAACACAGAAGTAGTATTTGATAACATTAAGTGCTGAAGCAGTGATAACAATGGCAACATAGGAAAGAGACCATTTCTCTGTAAATGTTTCACCATAACTAATTCAATTAAATAGAAGCAGGTGAAACACTAATGACAGCACAAGCAGACAGAGGCAAGTCTGTCCTCATAACATCATGCTACATTGTGGGAAGAGGGTTGGCAGTGTGAAAACTCACATACCTGCATTTCAGGAGTGGAGACAGTGATAACCAAACACTCCTTGATGTCCCCATCTTTGACATCGAAACATTCTGCTGTTAATATGCAAGTTGAATTTAAATTCCTATGAAGTTACAATTAAATATAAATGAAACTTTTTCATCCTGCTCAGTAAATCTGTATCTACTGATGCACAAATTCCTCATGAGATACTACCTTCTGCTGTCTAGAAAAAGATAAAATCTGTGGAAATGCTTAGACAGGAGACTGAGGATTGCAGCTTACTAGGAATAGGTGAGCAGGCCTAAGTTCAATGTCAAATTGGCTCAAAAAGCAATGAAAAAAGTTGATCAACAAAAGTGTGTTGAAACATAAGTCAATGAGAACAGACACAGACAGGTGAAACTAAAACCAGCTATCAAATAGTAAACTTACACTGGCACACTAAAACATACTGAGCATGGACCAGAATAAAGATGCCATTAAACCTTTAACTGATTTTGTAGATGAAAGATTCAAAGAAGCAATCAGGAAAAATTAGAAGTGACACTACAGTTATAATATTAGAATGCTTGAAAAGACTTGGGACTCACTAAGGCACATTCACTTGTTAAATAGCTGTAGCGGRAGCCAAAGATAAACTTTCTCTGTAACAACTCAGAAATGCTGCACAAATGATACAGTCCTAGTTATTGTTGGAGTACATTTAGCAAGCACACAACCTGAAAAAGAAAGAACCCCACAGAAAAGAAGAATTCACAGAAGTTTCCAAGAAATTAATCTCTCTTCACTTTTCTGGAAGATTAAGTTTTGTTTTAGAAGTTTGTGTTTATCTTGCGTTAGTTGTCCTCACACAGTACACAAAACACTCTAGGAGGTAAAATATTGAACATACTGTTCAAAAGAGATGATGAAAAAATAAGGATTAATKGAAAATAGAATTATTTCATCTGAACTTTAAGGACCACTGCTGTGTATGTCTGAAGTGTCCTAGATATTTAGTATTTAATTAGTTGTCATATTGTAGGAGTTCTGATGGCATGAGAACTTCAGTAATAACTTTTTTTTATTAATACCTTTTTTTTTTTGTGGTGAAAGAATATTTAAACACACTTTAGAAGCAGCTATTAAGATAGCTATAATTTAGATTTTGTTATTGATGGTATCTATGGATATTTAGGCAGATATTATGCATTTATCATTTGTCTATCTACCTAACATATATTAAAAAAAGAGATCTGTGTGATTTAGTTCATGTCAGGAAGGATAACATGCACACAGARCAAAAAGGAGGTTAAATAAAGGAGTAGAAGAAAAGAAGGCCATGACAATTGCAGAAAGAGCACAGGAAGACAATGTATGTTCATACAGGTTGTTGCTTTTTCTAAATATTAGGGTAGCCTATAACTGTTTACAAATAAGGACAGAAGAAACTGAGATTACATGGATATCATCATTTCACAGGCTGAGAAAAGGGAGGGGTGCTAACACGTTAAATTTCAAGAGTTAAATTTTCACGTTAAATTTTTCCTCCTTGGAGAATTGAGATTTGATCTAAATGTACGGTCACTCTGTGGTACATGAGATAATAGCCATCACTCAGAGTCAAAATCACAASGTTTCTAAACAGTTTCCTCAGTACAGAATAGAAATTCTTAGCTTCTATTTTGCACAAATTGTATTTTCAGCCCTTAATTAGAGGATATACAACCACTGTATGATTACATATGAATGGCCAATTCATATGAATGACTGATACATATGAATGACTGATTACATTACATCAGTATCAGTCATTAATACAGCATAGATGAACACTTAATTTGGATGACTGAGGCTGTAACAGACATATGTTTAGATAGGATAATAACACTTCCTGACATACTTATTCTTGTCTTCCAAGACATGTCAGTCAGTCTTTGATCAGCCCTAAAAGAAATACATTGGCCTAGAAAGTACGCAACCATAGAGCATGCAGCAATCTTTCTGGTACAACAAGACATGCTGTGATCTCATAAAAACATGCCAGAACCATTTAATTCATGTGACAAATCCAACTACTTATTTATGGCAGATATGCCAATGCCTGATATATAGCAAGAATTCAAATGAGTTCAAAAGGTGAAAAAAAAGTTTAAAAGGCCTCATGAATAAGAAACAGTTTGTTGTATCTTTTCCTTTTCCTTTTTTTTTTTAATATTAAAAAACCTGTACAAAACATTGTACCACYGCTGTTTTGATTCACAGATCTCATACTAGTAAGGTCTTATGTGACCTTATTTAGTCAACCTATCAATTAATGATGATACTGTCATTTGGTCCATTCTATTCAATATCCAATACTTCCTTGACACTACAAGAAATCCCATGAACAACCTTCTACCATGTATATCTTATTGCTCCACTTTCTTCAAAGATCTATGTTTCTATCAGCTTTTATTTATTTGTGTATATATCTATATATATCTATATATATATATGTATGCACCTACGTATATGTGTGCATTAGTTTTCTTAAAAAGGTATCAAATTTCAAAAATAAAGCTTATCTCACATGTCTGAGATATGTAGCTATTTCAAAGATGGAATGCAATTCCTGAATAACACCAAATGGCAATTGCKTTACAGGTAATTGGGAGTTAGGAGTATACTTTACCTGAAAATATCAATACCTGATTACTTATATGGAGCCTAACATAAAAACTAGGAAGCCATTTGTTCAACATTACTATAACATATTTTTATTGTGGATGTGAAAGAAATAAAGAAATTTTCAGCAATTTCTTATGAGCTCACAATAGTGACCACAATTTCTCATTAAATGAGATTGAACTGCAACTGATAGGTCTGCAGACATTGCTTGAATATAGTGACAAACATGAGCCCAGGATACTAGAAAAGTTGCTCTCCATGTAAGTTTCCACCTACCCTTTATGATTTTCAACTACATTGCTCACAAAAACCACTTTGTAGGTTTCCTTTTAAAAATKATTTACTGTGCTCTACAGAAATATTGCTGTGCTTTTCTATTGCAAGTTCTTGGATCAAGAATACATACTATCTGTTTTAAATATTTTATRTACCATGGTATTTCTTTAGCAATGAAAGTAAACAGGTCTTCAGGTCTCAATTTTTACCACTGTGTGACTCAAACAAATAATAATAAAAAAGCGGTCTCTGATGTGAATTGTACTGACATTCACTTCATAATCTTTGAGATAATGATAAAAATGGATGAGTATTACCTTTCTTAGTCTAGCTCATCCTTGGAAATTTTCTCCATTAATACTATCCAGGCTTAACCTTGATTAGTTTGCGAGGTCTAATAGAGCACAAATGGCTGTTACTGTTTTCAAGGCCTTCTGCACCTCATTTCTGTACTACTGAACTAGTTTGGTTTTGAACTGGCAGATTAGACATTGTTAAAATGAGGTAARTGGTCAGAGATCAAAGGTAGATAAACCTCAACACAGACTAGATCTGATGCTTGGTACTTAAGATCAACAGAATGAAATCCAGCTGTAAAAGAAAAGAAAAAAATGAAGCATTAATTTAAACTGCAACATGGGAACAAATGCAATCCATATATTTTTAATACCCGCATAGAATGTACTATCAAAAATAAAAAGGATTTGCACTTTTTTTTTTTTGTGGCAGAACAAATGAATAATGTAATTATTGTTACAGCTGTCTGACAATAACAAAAAATGTCCTTTTTGCTAAGGTGACACATGATGATGTCTTTCTAATAGACATACACAACAGGAGGAAAGAGAATGTAGTAGCGGAAAGATTTCTAAAATTTTGGAAGAACATTCTTATTGAAATGGGAACAATTTGATATGATTGTTGCTCCTACCAGCATAAAACCACATTAACAAAAACAAAGCATTAATTGTAAAATKTCTATCATTATGAGTTTGTTAGCTTTAGTATCTCTTGTGTATTTAAATGCATAGTTCAGAGGCAGTATTGCTGTACCTAAATTGATTTCCCTGAGAGTAGTACATGATGTGGTATTTGATGCCCTTCAAAGGACACTATTAGCCAAGCTATAAAGTGCCTGATTTTATTAGCTTTGCTGGATTTTATCAGTTTGTAAATGTGTTATTTTCTCCATTTATTGTGCCTATGGGATCTAGAGATAGAGTGAGCTTCAACTTAATATGTTGTTGGAAGGTAGCAGTGGTCTTACTTTAGCACTCTGCACTGTGAAGCAATGACATTGAAGGTAGAGTCATGAAAAAGCTAATGTCAGGGCCATTTATCAAGGCAATTCCTCACTGCTATAAAACTCTGCCKTGACATTGAATTCAACGGTAGGTTTTTGTCTTAAATAGAGTGTTCCTGTGCTGTATAACTGCTAAACCCCAATAACACAATAAGATGTAGTTAATAATAAGAAAGTAATTACAGATGTATGACAAAGGAGAAAAGGTAAGATGTTAGCATGAAATTCTAGGATGTAGGAGCTTCAGGAAAGGTTTGCTTATCATCACCTTTATTTAAGATTTGGGGGGTAATATACTGCAGCAGAATTCAATTTTCCTTGTAACCCTTCTAAATAGTGCAAGCATTTACTGGTGTGATCGGCAGAAGTCATCTTTTTTGTAAAGTGCTGGTGTAAAGGGCCCACCTAGTACAATTTAATGTCATGCCTAGTGTTTTTGAAAGCCCTCTTAAAGCAGTTGCCAAATGAAAATATAAGTGCAGTCTCTTGTGCACTCTATATAGCCTATAGACTTTTCCTATTCCCACATTAGTCTGTCTTTACACTCTATTCTGATTGCTAGATCAGTCATATTTACAAGAATATATATTTTAGAATACTTTCTTACCTATTCAAGATTTCTGAAAACCAAGGGAGATATCACTTGAACAACATCTCCACAAAAATTAAAAACCCAGAACTCTGAAGTATATCCACAAGTTTTGGTTAGAAATTTTCTTCATAACAATAAARAAGAAATATAAAGGAAATTAGAACAAATAAATGAGGAAAAAKATGCCTATAAGTTATTACATGAAGTATATACTGTAGACTTTGAGTCTTTTAACATAGTTGCATATATATAAACATATATTTTAATACTCTGTTTTGCTCAGTAATTGTAGCTCYTAATGACAGTAATTTCTTTCATTTAAATAAATATTTCCTGTTGTTTTAGGTATTAACATTTACTTCTGTGTTTAACTATAGGAATTAACTTCAGAAATATGAGTATTGATGCAATAGTAATATATATTCAAAAGATTAATTRTGAGAGTGAATAATTTAATATTTTGAAGTTAAAAGTCTTAGAATGGACAATTTAAACAGTAACATCTCCAAGAAAAAAGGTTACATAACACATGAATGGATTTAGAAAAATTGCTAGAACAAAGTAGAAACCATGAATACAAAAATTATTAAAGGTCATGAAGATGATTTAATATACCAAAGTTWCATTACATTCATCAGTGTACAATGCAGAAAATGTAAATGCATGACTACAGATAGAAATTAATGCTGCTGCTTTCTCATCCTAAAAACAGCTCTTTTCTTTTAAAATAATATCAAATTTATAGAAACAAGAGAGTATCTATTTACTATCCCTAAAAAAAAGAGATCTTCAAGCTTGTTGCTATACTAGCATAATCTTGACAACCATAAGGCTTCTTCACCAGCACAAAGGAGATGGATAGTATTAAGKGGCAAAACCATGCACTGTCAGAAATAAAGGGATGAGGTATAGACTTAGATGCTCTAATCATTCTCAGGTCTTTATGTACAGGGGAAAATACACTTAGGAGCTCTCTCAGTCTTTACTGGATCATTCTTTAAATGACAAAAATAACTGGGAGGCATTCTCTGTTACACTTGT
>CADDXX010000368.1:569508-593855 GCA_902810485.1 Alauda arvensis | reverse complement strand
TTGTTTCTTTTAACAAAAGAACAAAATTGAAACAATGGCTTGTTGATGTTTCTCTTACCATGGTCTGTGGTGTTCTAGTCTTCAGCGTGTAAATGTGAATATGTTTAGGGATCTTGAAGTGCTAAGAAATAAAAGCTRTCATACATWAAGTAAAAATGTAATTTGTGGKGACAAAATTGTGGCTTAGTTATGAAAATAATATTTATTTACCAAGCTATTAATTTTTTATAACCCTTTATTATTTGTGGTTCAGAGGATAAAAGTTGCTTCCTGGTAGAAGTGATAAACCTGTAGCAGAAGCATAGTCTAATTTAATTTATTTTTATTAAGAAAARGAAGTTTTCTTATTACGTTTTAATACTTTTCCTTTTGCTATATCTGTAGTTAAATCCTTTTGCTTGAAGTTATATTRGACAGGATAATCCAGCAGACACACTGCCGAAGTACATGATTAAAGTACCATGAAACTGAAATTGCCTAACACTGTCCTTGACCAAAAAAAGATAGGAAATTTACTTATTTTTATTACTATATTCTTTATACAGCCATATTTGTATTTTCTTGAGATCCGTCTGCATTTATGTGCTTCTATCAAGCATGATTCTTCTGCATTGCTTTCTAAAATCAATGCAAGATAATCCATTTTAGAAGAGGAATAAAGATTCAAGCTGTCAAATTTCAAAATAAATTTTGTTGGTG
This sequence comes from Alauda arvensis, assembly GCA_902810485.1. Classification (NCBI taxonomy): domain Eukaryota; kingdom Metazoa; phylum Chordata; class Aves; order Passeriformes; family Alaudidae; genus Alauda; species Alauda arvensis. The sequence continues at coordinate 593,156 of CADDXX010000368.1, read as the reverse complement.
GTTCTCAGTAACCATTTGGAAGTTAATCATAAAAGCGGTCAGCTTGAGGTAGTTATTGCTTGAGATAAATAATACTTGGCAGGTTTATTTTAGTTTTCTGCCTACAGGCCTACCATTCTGCCACTGGCCGTTTGCCTTGATGTCTGTCATCTGGTTTTGATCTCTTCCCCATTAGTGTACAAAGTAGATCAAAACTAGGCAATAAGCCATTTGGACTCTGTAAGGTCAAACGTTTTCACTGCAAAGGATATGGAGGCAACTGCTTGCCAATAATTTTAACAAAATGTGAGAGAATTCAGAGCAAGTACATCTTCAACTGGATTTTAGCCATGAAAGCACATAATCTCCACTATAGTGTTGTAAAATTTGGAAACAGATACCTAACAGAAGGCTATCTTGAGATTACGAAGAGACAACTGTTTGGCTCATTATAAAGTCAGATGTATTCTATGGCATTTCAGTGGACAGCAGAGACCCTGACATTGCACATGGTCCATTAGAAGTGAGTCTGAGTTARGCAATTACATTTGCATAAACAAAATAGTTAATAAATATGTGAAATATCCTGAAAATACCATGCCACCTCTTCAATACATAAAGTCTTAATTTAAAATTGCAGTATTATCTATTTCATTTTGCAATTAAAAAAATTTTATTGGCTAAAAAAAAATCAGGAATAGGAATGGTGTGACATGAGGGAAAATCAGATGCCTGTTTTGGTTCCTTATGTCTGATGATACATGCACTGTATCCTSTTTCCCTGTCTTGCCATAGTTACAAAGACAAACAGCACARCAAAGTGTTATCATTATGGTATCCYGTTTMATGAATGCATCATRGGTAGTTAAGGGWGATGCATCTTTTACAAAGTTTGGTATTATACTTTTGYTATTCTAGTTTGCATTTTTCTGCAGCCTGCCTTCCTGGACTATGGTGAAACATTAGCCACACCGGGATCAGTGGAAAAACTCTCACTGATATCAGTATAGCCAAAGTTTCAATCAGGATCTTTGCAATAATGCAAGTCTCTTCCAGTTGGTCAAATATTCAGGYCTTATGCTTGAYGGAAGAACAATGTAAAATGTTTATGTGTTGCTACAATTTATTTGACTGATGGAGTGTTTGTTTTTAATAAGGAAGGGAAATTCAGCCACTGGACCTTAYAYAGRCWAAGATTTWTTAGCTTTGGTRGCAAGTACYCATTGCCTRTCAGATCATGTCACACATGATCAAAAGTGAATGACTTATTTTTGGTTTTTTGATTAGACACATGGATTACTAAATCTCTAAAGTACTAGTATATTCACATTAATTGTCAGCAATTATTTTTCTAGCAACCTGATATAATGTTACTTCTTGTACATTTGCATTGTGGCATTGCCAGGGAGGAAATACTGTTGACAACCTAAATTATTCCAGTGCATGCATATCAATGATTCGTTCAAGAGATTTTTCTCATACATCCATGCTATGAATGATAAGGGATTTCTACCTGTAGWGAAGTTCTATCAGTATTTTCATTCTCTTTTGTTCACTAGTCTTGCTCACCTTGGCATTCAACAACTGTGAAACACTATGTCATTTTAAGACTAGGGATTTTCTTGGATGGTAAAGATGCTGAGCAATTCCTGATAAATAGTACTGACAACTGCTAATGCATATGAAGAAAAAAAATTGCAAATACCACAGATTAAATTAGAAATTAGCTCAGCTACTAAACATAACAATGATTTTTTTCTGGTCTCAGCATGATGTGAGACAAGGGGTGGATTGCAGAGTTTATTTATTCTTTAATTGATACAAAGTAGTTTGGACAAAGCAATTCATTGACCAAACTGGAGACATTGTTCCTGAAAGATATCAATAGGAAAGGATATGATATTTGACAAAAGGAAAAGGCTAGCAAAGGAAACCTTGACAGCAACTAAAGAGTAACTCATGCTAGAGCTTTTTATTTATATCCAGACAATAACTTAATAWTTGCAAAGTTTTACTGAGCTGTTGCCTTACAACTATATGAAATCATCTCTGTTTAGAAAGACTGAAGGCCTTTCACAAGTTTTGACCTCCCTCAGGAGAGTAAAAGTTTAATCCAAATTGGAAAAAAAATACAATTTAAAATTTAGGACTGTCTTTCAGAAATATTTTGCATCATTCAATGCTGTGTAGAACAAATCAGTGTGTTGAAATACTTAATCTGTTTCCCATGAAAAGATAGAGCAAGTGAATATAAATTTTACTAAGAATTAAATTTACTAAGAAATAGTTAAGATTTTGATAATGAATAAGCAATTTCTTATCAAATAAGCATGAAATTTATCAAAATATATTTTAAGTKATTTCCTTCTTTGAAGTCTTACTTGCTCTAAAAAAATATATATATTTTTTTTATTTCCCTCTCAATCTCTATCTATGAAGTTAAGTATTTTATCCCAGAAATCCTTGGAATACTCTTGTCCACAGTCTTTTAGTTCAGTGATTTTGCTTTTATGATGGTAACATTAAAATACTTTTCAATAGTGTTGAAGAATAGTGTTGTTTTTTCTCAACATTTTCAATATTGAAACCAATGGTATTACGTATTCCATAACTATAACTTGTGTCTTTTATATCATTAGTCACATTCTTACTAAGAATTTGATTATCTTCTAATTTTGAAAGAGTAAAAAATGATTAGAAATGCAACATTTTCCCTGGTCTAATGTGGGAAGTACAAAATGTCTGTTGGAAATGTTAAAATCCCTYTCTTCTTTATTGCTTGTATTCATTAAAATTTTGTAAGTAAAATCAGTTAARAGCAAATTTAGAAACTTTTTTTCCTTAAATGGATGAAGTTTAGAAATTATTACACAGCTTCTAGACAACTAATTTGCTGACTATTTTATCTTTARTCAACATTTCCCATTTTTGAAACATTTATTTTTAATAGTGCTCTAAAGTTTTCTACTTTATTTAGTTTTAATTTTATTTTCAAGACACATACCCAAAGCAGGCACTTCCATGGCTGAGGAAAATTATGCAATAATTGAGTGTACCTAAGAAGAACCCAAACAAAATTTGAATTTATGCTGTGCTACATAATGTAGATGTATGACTTTACTATACTTTGGCTGTTATATTTCTGCAAGTGCTACTGCTCAGGCATTTACATGCACAATCCATTTTATGGCAAGCTGAAAAATAAATCTTTTTCCGCAACTTAAATTCAGTTTACAGAAAAGACATAATGACTGGACAGAAATAAGTAAGCAATGATATGTATTAAAAGCAGAGAAAATGTAGTGAACTTGGCTGTGAGAGGAGGTGCCCAACATAGGGAACAGCATTTTTCAGTGGAATGATTTCTTTCTCTACTTTCTRATCTCTCTCTTAAAAATAAAAGAAGAAAAAAGTGCGTATGGGTGAGGACGACTTTGAAGTATATGTTTCCATTAGGCTTAAATATCCCCTGTAAACCTGAAGATTTTAGTAATCTCTAACTTTATTATTCAGGCTTATTAAATTTTAGAACATATTTAATAAATGCAAAAATGCTAATATGCATGGTTAAAGTGTTGCTAAGTTGATACAGACCATTACTTTGCTGGCAATGAGAAATGACAAGGAAATAATGCTGTCATAGCCATCAGCAAAACTTGGGCATAACTCAGACATACAGCAAGCACCTCCAGCATTTAAAAAGGCTAAACTTTTTGGTGATAATAAGGGCTAATGTTGAGTTAACTACTGGAGTTTAAGAGAAATCTCCAGCATTACAGCACTTCAGTGCAGTCCAGAGGCTGACCCACAGCACACAACAGAAAGTCTAGTAACACCAGTCCATCAGTGGGTACTGGTTGGGATGATGGCAGGTGGCATGTACTGAACAACAGTGGAGGRGCTCTGGGTTTGTTTCCTTTCTCAGCAGTTATTTTTATTCTCCCTYGCAACATCCTATTAGCTATTTTTATAAAATTAGATTAAACCTACTTGTCTCACTCAGGGGTAGAGAAAAAAAAAACTTGAATCTGTTCAACTTGATGTAACCTTTTTTATATAAAATATTTTGGGGACATGTCTAGCACAAAAACATGAAAAATGAGATCTGTATGCACTCCAACTCTAACTACAGGTGCAAAAAGGAAAGATATCAGTCAATCYCTAAAAGTCTTTGGATTGAGATATCTCAGAAAAATAAAGAGGTACCATAGAGACCATCACTTCAAAAATGTGCCAAGAACAATGAATTTTATGTATTCTGTTGTCACTTTTCTTGTAATGTATCCATCTACTCTGATAATAGGAACATAATAAGGTAGAGGTCATCRGGAAATATGTACTGGTGTTTGGCTAGGAAGACAGCTGCTCTAGTTGCTTACAGTTTTCAGCCTGAGGACATTGTTTATCTTAGCAGCCATTTCATTACAGCTCATAAAAAGATCACATCAAAACTAGTCATAAGAAATCCCTGCATTTCCATATCAGCCTAGCTGAGACCGACAGTGCATCCCGTGATTTGAAAAGGAGCTATTCCAAAATGCTTTAAGGATCAGAATTGAATTTAAGCCATCTATAAGGTCCATTACACAGCCTAGGGGAGAGTAATTTCTTTATGAAGTGGGGAAATAGGCAGGAAAAGGCAGTTATACCAAATGCATGGGRAAAGTATCTATTTAATATTTGTGGGTTTTATAAAAAAGTATTCACTGTTGTATTTTGCACATGGTTTGATTCAGAGAACAGTTACAGCATCAAAATCCTTAATGTATTCTAAACCACTTTATAGATCCCTGTCAGCTTTTATCAGAGTATTGTGATTTTTTTCTTAGTTCCTCTGGCTACACATACAGCCAGAATTAAAGGTGCCCAAGAATTTCAGGGTGAAAAGGTGTTGCTTATTAATGTAGGAATTTACAGGAGAGTKATAAGGGTCAGAATTTTCTTCTTAGTTACCTTTGCAGTAGGAACAAATCTTTTTTAGTTAGTCTGTACATAAATAGAATTGCAACATATGTCTAAAATTACAGAAATTGATAAAACCAATAAAGTTTTTCCTTGCTCTTYCATTAGAATTGGTTGTTTGTGAGTAGATTTTAACAAACATGGCAAAATATTTTTTTTTTATTCCTGTCTAATTTAATAATATAATTACTTGAGTTGGGAGGGAMCTTAAGTTCWTCTGGTTCTAACCCCACCCATCACRGYAAGGACACCACCCAGTGGATCACATTCCTCAGGGCTCCATCCAAACTGTACTTCAACCTTTCCAAGCATGGTCCACCCACACCTTTGGACAACCTGCTCTAGTGYTGTAAGGACTTAAGGAATACAGTTTCCTGTCTTAAAATTCTGTCAAGGACACAGAAGGAACGTGATATAAGATAAGTCAACAAAATGGTAATGTGAGATAAGCATAGAAGGGAATTTGCAACTAGTTTGTGATCTGAAAGAGTCTGCTTTTTGGTTGCTGCCCTTAAAGCAGGACAAAAGGAGAGATCAGCTACTCAGAAATGTGAAGATAAAATAATACTAACTTTACGAATTTTGGTGAAAGAATTGCACTACCATTTGAATGAGGAAAAGGAGAAGAGGCTGTGGCATTCCTKGGAATGCTCCTGGCAGAGCTTTGGGATGTGCATGAGAGAAAGAAAGAATCTTACAGGAAGAATTGCAGGATATGGAACATTTCTGTAACATTTTCAGAAACACAGTCTTATAACTCAGAATTTTGTGTCCAGTGAAGAATTTTGGAGAAGGTAAACAGATTTGTTGTTGTGATAAAGGGGCAAGATGTATCATTTGCATTAACATCTGTAAATGAGGAAGTTTACATTGGCATCTGATAATGAGGAAGTAACATTAGGATGCTTTAATTAAAACTTAAAGCACAGATGATTGTCTAGGTCAAYAAACTGCTATTAAAACAGTGCTATATGCAGCTACCCAGATATCAAAGTTTGGCCATAAATCAGGTGAGATTGATAACCAGTCAGTATCAATGCAGTGGGATGCTGAGAACCTAGGTGTACTGCCCAGAAGGTAAAGAGTTAAAATCACTGGAAGAAGTGGAGCAAGTGTTATCTGCCAAACTGATAAGGTTAATTTATGGCTCCTGGGTGAGAAGCAGATGTCTGCTAATCTTAACCCTAAAAGAAATCCAGAGACTGCAGTGCAYTTGCTCTGAGCAGCACTTACAGTCCCTAAATAAAGAATTGCTGGTGTATCACAGTGCTGAATTTTTGCTGCAGCAGAAAATGGATTTTCTGAAGTTACAGATGATTTGGCTCCACTAACAGCTGCAGCACCCAACATTGCAAACCTAACAGCCACAATGCAAGCACCCGTGTACTGGACATTGTCGGGGTGGTTTCACATTCCCTTTCTAATTCTCTTATCTGGCCCATTTATTGCAGGCAATTGAATGATAATGCTGCACCTTTAACCACTGCTGTGCTAAATTTTCTGGAACTGGTAACTCAAACTCAGATAGCAGCAATCCTAGATGTGAAAGATATATCTTTTATTGTTCCAAGCCGGAAACATGACAAGGCTCAATTGGCGCTTATCTGGAAGGGAGAACAATGCTTAACAGACGCCCTCAGAGGTATAAGCATTTACCCCCCACGGCACAGGTCGAACTTCTGCGAGTATTCTCACTCTCTCCGGACATGAAATTAGCCAGAGATACCATGAAAAGGTAGAGGAAGTAACAACAGCAAGTGTGTAAGCATTTACCGAAATAGAATTTCAGAGTCCATCTGAGAAATATAAAGTCCAAGCTGTTCAACAATCTGATCCACTAAGGGGTGACCCTTTGAGACTTGCATTGTTTTCTTTTTCCAGGTATAATGCCAGCACACCATCAGTGAAGGAGCCCGTTCAGACTGGGGCAACCACCAGTGGATTTACATGAGAAAGCTCACAGGAAGCAAACAGGGAGATATGAGAACTCTTCTTGGAGGCCCTTTTAACTTTTAGGTTACTTTAGTAGTAGACACAGGAACCGAATCAACACTTAATGGATTGCTCCTTCTTTTTAATAATCAGTGTGTAGTAGGCTGAATTTTCACTTTTCTTTTTACAGAAATCTGCTAACAGATGTGATCAAGCTGCATGGAAACACCAAGTCTGAGGCAAATAAGTCRTTAAGTACCTCAGCCYTCTCCATGTCTGTTGCTACCAGTTCTCCCTTCTCATTTATCAGTGAGGTTTCTTATTCCTGACCTTTCTTTTCTTACCTATGTACTTATGGAATCCCTCACAATTTTTCATATCCTTTGCCAAGATCCATTCCATCTGTGCTTTGTCTTTCCTTATCCCGTCATTACACATCCAGACTGCATTSCTGTATTCTCTCCAGGTYACCTGTCCCTGMYTCCAWTGACARTATTTCTTTCTTACTGTTCAGTTTGAGGAGTAGATCCKTGCTGGTTTCCAGCCTGCACTGCTTGATTTCTTACCCTTCAGCATGGAGAGCTCTAAGGAAAGTGGTCTTAAAGAGGTGCCAGCCCTGGTCAGCTCCTCTGTCTATAAGGACAGTTTCACAGGAGATTTAATTCCCCATCTCCTTCAACAGCTAGGATTTAMTCTTCCAAATTTCAGGGTCATGACTTTGTTCCTTGTCTGGCCAAGGTTCTTCCAGATCACAGACTCAACCATGATGTGGTTGATACARCCATGGCTGCCTCTGGTCTTTCTAATTAATTCATTCACACTGCTAAGCACAATGACCAGTAACTCTTCTTCTCTGGGATAGTTTCTTCAATACCTGGACCAGGARTTCAGGTGTGCTCCAGGAGTCTCCTGAATTGCCTACAGCCTGCAGTACTGCTTTTCCATTAGCTATCCAGGTGGCTGCAATCCTCCACTGGGATGAAAGCCTGGGAGAACCATGATTCCTGTAACTGAAAAAAGAGGCCTTATCAACACCCTGTCCCTGATCAGGCAGGCTGTGACTGACACCAAACACAAGGCCTCCCTTGTTGCTCCTGTCCTTGATTCTTGCATGTCTGGTAAGGAACATGAACTTGAGATCAGTAAAACTTCCATGTGAGTGGTCTGTTTTTGTGTCCAACAAATAGGAAAATGATATATTTTTTTTTAAAAAATTGCTTATTCTTAATCCAATTTCACTATATTTAGCCTGCAAAATAACAACCCTTATAGATTTTTAAAGTGTCATAGAGGAATTCAAGTCTAAATCCAGGCATCATTTTAAGACTTCTCTTTTATATCCTGGCACCTTAGGAGATTGGGAGACATATGCAGTTTTTAATTTCTGACTTTTTTAGCAGTTAAAGCTTCTGGCCAGAACTCATAACTGATGGACTGATAGACAGGATTGACTGATTCAGACTCTTGCAGCATTAAATTTTCATTATTTACCACATACATTTCCTTCTGCTACTGATGAGCGTTTCCACAAGTCGTTTCACTGTATTAGCAGGGAACACTCACCTCAAAGGTGACCTTACTGGCCCAGGATAATCATCTAGCTAGTCACAGTGTCAGACAGTGAATGGAATCTATTCCTATAATGAGTGCACCAGGGATGGTACTTCACGATAAATGGATACAGCTCTGAAATGGTGTCCAGGCTATAGCCAGAAGGGAGGGCTTCTATTAAAATTAATAGCCTGCTTGCTCTGTTTTTATCAATGTGTTACTGAAATGGTGTTCTTTCAAGGTTGCACAGCTGGTTTAATGCTGATTATGTTTTAAGCCAGAGTGGATAATTAAAAAGGATAGAAATGAGTGTAGGCTTATTTATAATAAAAAAGATGCCAAGAACTATTCAACCGAGGCATTTATCAATAAAACAAAAAAATCCAAAGATAAATTTACTGCAAGAACCATTTGTTTCTGGGCTGAGTTTCTTCTTCTGTGGAAGAAATAAACTGTATTTGAACATTTTCCACACGTTAAAACAAATCTCCAATTGTAACTTCTGTTGCAGAAAATCTTACATGAAGACAGAAAACAAAATGCCATAAGTTCCCTAATTCAAAGCTAGTACTAATTAAAGATAAAACATATTCTTAGTCGACCTCAGATCATCCCATTGAGATCATACAATTGATCATACACTTAATAAACACAGGAATTCTGAAAGAAATTCTATTACAAAGTCTATATAATAGACTATAAAGTTCCATGYTATAAAGTTTCATTTCATTAATTGGTTCATTTCAGGGAACAGGGATTTACTGCATGTACTGAATGCTAAGTCTCATTAACACATCTGCAGTAATATTTGACCACACTAGTCCTATGAGTTTGTTCAGGAAAACTTATTCCCTCRGTTTCTTCCACAACATTTTGGAAGTAGTAAGAAGCTAATTTTATGATTTCACTGGAATGCTGCCCAGAAGATCAAGACRTGTTACCTTCATATTTTTCAATGAAATTTGCTTTGGTTCCTCTGTTTTCACATTAAAGGAAAATTGCCTTGTTCCAAATGTTTTARTCCTTTTGTTATCTAAAAATGAGACAGTTTAGATGGTCTGTTACCATTTCAGAAGGGTTTATGAGAGACCATTATACATACACAAAATAATGTGATGGCATGGAAATYTGCAAAATAACCTGAGAGAAACTCTTTCAGAATTAATGACTTTCATAAATGGTCTGATACAAAATGTGTTTCTGTGAGTCAGTGTCTGMACATAGAAATTCATACCAATAATGTATAAGTATCTGCAGCCACTACATTTTGTGGAAGTAAAATATGCAGTCAATGGTGCCCTTCARTGAGCATCTTATGTTGTCTCATTTCATCAGATGAGGCTTGAGCAATGTAGAATCAATGTATAGAAAATATTGTTTCACAGCAGAGAACAGACATAGATAGAATTATGCTTTTTAAAAAGCAATTTTATAGCTTACGTAATTGTCTAAAAGCAAAATTAGTTCCACAATATTTTGCTGACCAGCCWACTGGTTATTCACACTGTCATAATACATAAAATGTCATTACTGTTATACCACTGCATCAGCTTTTCTAAAGTACTGTATAGCAGACACAATTAAGAAATAACTAATGTCCTCAGATTCTACTTCTCCCATSTCAGAAAACTCTTTTGAGAAAAATAGATATTTTTTTCCTCTAAGTCAGGATTTTATATGTGTTTTTAAGCACATTTTCCAAATCCTCCTCATCTAAGATTTCACATTCATTACCAACTTTCAAGTGGATGAAAATTACTGAACTTCATCTATTTAATATCTGTAGTTGTTTGCCTCTGGCTCTATCTCTGGGAAAGGAATAAAATCCAAGTAGAAAAAAATTATCAAGAAACATTTTTAGGATAGTATCAACTGGTATGGAATAAAATCGAGATTTCTTAGATCTAGAACTCAAGTAAAGCTGACTTTCATTCTTCTTCCTGGAGTTTACCATTCCTGGGAATGGTTCAAAGCTRCATTCAGAGGAGGTTCATATGACATTAGGAAAAATATCTCTACCAGGAGCATGGTCAAGCAGGCTTCCTGGAGAGGCAGCTGAGGCCTCAAGCTAATCAGTTTTTAAGAGGCATTTTGACAATCCCTTAAAAATATGCTTTGACTTTCTGTCAGCCCTGAATTCATAAGGTAATTGGACTATATGGTCATTGCAGGTTCCTTCTAACTGAAAATATTCTATTCTATTTTATGAGTAGAAGTATTTWTATATACTAGATTAACAATATGATAAGTGGAACACTTCCCAGATTAACTGTTCCAGTGTAAAAAAAGCCTAATGCATTTAGAATCTTCAGGCAAACAGTAATCACAAAWTAGGTGTTACAACAAAAAATGTAAATAACAACTACAATTTTTAACATTTCTCAGCATGTGAATATAGCCTTTGGGAATCTCATTTATTACCTTTTATTTACATAGTGACTCATGAGAATTTTAAGTCAAAGTAGCTCTAAAGCCTTACTGTATTAAACATATATGACACTTATGACTTCTCTTTACCCTGAAAGACTGCTGTCCTGTCAGACAAAAAAAAAATTGAATGTATTGCCTAATTTTCCCCACTTTATTTCATATTTAGGACTTACTAAAAAATCCTTTAGTGATTACTTCTGGACTTCATTTGTACTATATCTCTGCCTTGAACCAATTCTTTCACAAGAAATTTGTAGACCTGTTAGAACGGGTCAAAAGGAGGGCCATGAAGTTGATGAGAGGGCTGGAGCATCTCTCCTACAAAGACAGGTTGGGAGTGTTAGAGTTGTTCAGCCTGCAAAAGAGAAGGATTTGGGGAGGCCTTACAGAACCTTCCAGTGCCTGAAGGGAGCTTTCAAAAAAAAAGGGAGAGGAGCTTTTTACAAGGGCAGATACTGATAGTATCAGGGGGAGTGGCTTCTACATTTAGGAGGAAAGACATAGGTTAAATGTTAGATAGGAATTCTTCACTGTGAGGGTGATGAGACACTGGAACATGTTGCCCATCCTTGGGTGGCSYATCCTTGGAAGKGCTCAAAGCCAGGTTGGATGAAGCCCTGAGCAACATGGTCCAGTGGGTGGTGTCCCTGCCTGTGGTGGTTGAGGTTGGAATGAGATGATATTTAAGTCCCTCCCAACACAAGTCATTCTATGATTCTGTGATTCCATGTAAAAGTTAAAAAAGAGGTAGCAAACACAGATGAAGATTCTGGGAGATTTGGRATCATAAAAACACTGTCAAATTGAAAAACAATACAGTTGAACAAACAATTACAATAGTCAAAATTCACTGGAAGACATGTTAAGAGGATCATAATATGTAAGGCCTAGGATACCATTTTAGTGGAGGCCTGTGGGTTAAGCAATATAATTATACACACAAATGGTGATAATAAGGGAATGGAAGAACATGACTGATGAAAAAAAAAAAAAAAAAAAAAAAAAAAAAAAAAACAAAAAAAAAAAAACCACCAAAAAAACCCACTAAACCCAAAAACCACAAAAATCCCCAAACAATCAAATCACCTAAAAAACTAAAACAACAAAGCTCCAAATAAAAAGTCTGCAGGGAACTTAATACAAATTTTCAAGTATGTATGGTTTGATTTATTTACCTACTACTGATTTTGCCCTTTTCTGTTGTTCTTCTGTTGCAATTAATGTTTGAAGAAACTGTAGAGCATATGACGAAATACAAGTCGATATTTACTGGTTCCAAAGAGTTAGATTTTTCGTATAAAAAAATAACAGGACTTCTTTAACTATATCCACTGAAGACAAACATAATCAGCTCAATTTGAAGATAAAAAGGTTCAGTTTAGGCATTAACAAAAATATACTTTCTTACTATAAAAGAAATTAAGTACTGTGACTAGAATTTAAAAAAATATAAAATCTTAATTTGCATATAAAGACTTCATAAAAATTTTGCAAACCAGAACATTTATTTTTCAAGTAAATATTTGAGTTACCTCATGTTTCAGTTTAGTACCTGAACTATGACTTCTGTGCATAGCTTGAGCTCTTATTCCACCAGAGTCAGCCAGCTATATCAGGTACAAACAAACATTTGCTTCTGGGCCCTGCGGTAGATTTKCTCTGAACTACTCTGAGGTTACAAGAGAAGAGAAACTACCTTCACCTTGCTGGCAGATTCTGTCCATACCTTACTCCCTACAGGAAATTAAGAGCTTTGGGCGGGGGACAGAGCATCAGGAGGATGGCTGGAGTTCATCACTAGCTGGTGTCATGAAAAGGTGTTGAACTAGGGCACAGTGGCTGAACTGGCTTGGGGTCAAAGTGGGGCAACCTTTTGTGAAATTACTGAGATGCTTTCAGTAGAAAACATCCTGTATTCATTTGTTTTTCTCCTGTATGAAGTGAGAAAAATACTGAAAAACATGACGTGTGTTCTCAAGCGCAAAAAAAAATAGCATGCATTGATTATCACTTTACTTTGTGATGCTCTTCTAGAAATACTCAAATAATACTAATCATTACTGAATTGGTAATGATTAGTATTATTGGTAATGAAGACAGTCAAATAATTTATTGTAGCTCTGCAAACAAACACTGTGGGCTTTTCTATATAAATTATGCTCACTGTTCTGCCTAATACTRTGTTGTTCCTTATTCTCTCCCTGCTCCTGAGATGACCCTTGCCACAGGAGTGTAAAGAAGGTTGTGAAGTCTGCCTCCAATGTACACACATTCTTAGAAAAGAAACAGGGATAAGAAAGCTGGAACAGTGTTTCAGGAATMAGCAAAGTCTGKAAGAAGGGAAGCTGRCAAACAGTAACCATTTCTTGTGTTGTATTTGGAACTGAATACAGTACCAAGCCATTGCAGTAGTATTCCTTTGGACTTGGKTCCTGTATTACTGCAGTGCTTCTCCAGCAGCTAACCCGTATAGCTTCTCAGCATGTTTAACTAGTTGATCCCGCTAGTCTGTAGTTTCCAGTTCCAGAAGCATTCTGTTTGGAAGTAGCTTGGGTACCTCTGAACASTATGGCAGTCTTGCATAGAGCTATACCTCAAGAGCTTTACCACTGTCAARCTTGTCTGGACATATATGAACTATGTTTTTATATGGATACCACTCAAATCAAACTCAGATTTTTCAGTCATATAATTTAAAGATTATACTGCAGCAAATAAGGACATACAAAATTAGATTTCAATTACAGCTTGTGGCATTTTCTGCACAAAGACATTTCTGCACATTTATTTCCTCGAATCCAGACTGTAAATTACATRTCTCATCAAATAAGCATGGTTTCATCATTATTTATTAATTTTGTTTTAATATTCCAGCAGATTAATGAAATATTCTTTTAAATCTTACTGAATGTRAAGGTCAATTAGTATATGTCTCTGGTACTCTGAAATTCTGGAGAAAGGTATTAAACGCTTCTGCACCCAAGAAAGAATCATTGGTATTCAGCTTATTGTCTGATAACTTGCCRAGTGTTTTAGCAATAGATTGCACAAATACTTTGAAGTGCTGGAAATCTACAGTAGTATATACACATACGCAATACAGAATTCAAAGTAAYTGATTGGGTACCTCCTTAGATTAGATTTAAGGATCTCTCCACTGATGCAAAAGGAAGGCATAGCAGATGTAGTATAGAAACATTAAGGAGCAGTCTTATTGTTATGAGAAACCTGATATTTCTGAATTCTTCGTTATATTGCAGGGAGATGGATTTTATCCTAAGAGAGTTGGCAACTGCAGAAAAGAATCTACGTGTTCAGCATTTCAAATCTTCTTGAAAGTAAATTTCAGTGTGTGCTTTGTTTAGCTGCAGCTTGCAGTGTAAGGCTTGGTTTCCAAAAACAGTTCTGCACACACCTCACACAGCTCTGGATGCAGAAATGAAACGGAGAAACGTTTCTCTGTAACAGAAAGGAACCTCTGTCCTTGAGGATGCAGATGCACTGCATGTTATAGGGGGGGAACAGCAGATGTCACATGGTATCCACTGACTACTGATTTTCCAGAAGCACTTCTATCTTTGTACTTTATATTTTTCCTAAAGAAGAACAAAATGGTTTTAAACATTATAAGATTCATGGTATGTTAATATATATTGTAGAATGAATTCTGATTTATGTAATATTTAAATATAAAAAATATATAATTTATTAAAGTTGCTTTAATACATTCAATATGTTCTTCTGAATACAATAATACATTCTTTTGAAATTAGCAAAGGAAGGTTTGTTAAACCATGATGTGGCAAAACTGGTCCAAAACCTTCTATTGCARAGACTACCAAAGGAAAAACAGCTTTTTTTTTTTTGTTCAGCAGATCTTATTTTCCCTGGATTCAAAATGTTATCTCCTTTCTCAATAACAGTTATTTTTGTTAGCTGCCTTCTGAGTTACAAACATTAAAAAAAAAAAAAAGAGAAAGAAAATAAATTAGAATCAGATATGAATACTATCAGTGCAATCCATTTTTCAGTATAGATACTTTCTTTTGCACATACAGAGAGAGAATTTGTTATTGATATGAAAAAAAAAATATGTACTAAAGATATGTTTTTAAATTCCAAGATGCATGAGTTCAGAAATTCCTTCAAAACAAAATTTTTATTTTTTTTCATGCCTGGCTTGAAAGTGCAAGTTGAGTGCAAGTTCAATTTGTTTTAAATAAGAATTTGTTTTGAAAACACTGAGACATTAGCCAGTGAAATTTCTCAATAGYATTATCACATGATTATTATTCAGAATAACCTGTAGAAGGTTGTGACTAATGGTTTCTGCTGCATCTTGAGAAAGATACAGCTAATTTGCAAAGCATGTCTGGTACAGAATCAGCCACAGTGTCCACTTAGGCCATGTGCAACTCGTTAATGCACTATGACTTTGGGAAAAGACAACTGTAAACTGAAGAAAAGCACTCCAGCCACAGTCTGCATTAGGAGTTGTGCTTTATGTGAATGCTTCTCCAGAAGCTGGACTCSAGTATATTCCTATTTTATGAAAATCTTACACTGAAAGGTGGAAGCAGAGTTTCCTAACCAAATGCTGTGCTGGCAACTGAAATGGCTTAAGGATGGGGTCATGTTGCAGAAAAGGTTCTCTTGAGTGGGAAGCAGCTAATGATTACTTTTCTGATGAGTTTGTGAGTTCCTTCTCTGGTATGTATTTCTGTATGATTAATTAACTATTTTGGAAAACCCAGCCTGAAGTTCTCATTYTTTCCAATCTACAAGCCAGACTCAAAAGAATGCAGAGTAAGTTTGATTTTCATTMGTAAATTCTGGTTTGACTAAAGAAGTTACAAAGGCCACAGAGGTTTAAATCTCTTGCTTTGTGAGTTTAACTGAGTCACAGTTATACACTAAAACTGTGTCTTTTCTTTGACACTTTTGGAATGATGGATGACTCACGTTGATATTAAACTCATTAAGTATGTCTTTTGGGAGAAAAACAACTGCAAAACAGGTTTCATTTTAATTTCCYCATTCTTCAAAGTGCTTATTAAAATAGAATATAATTTGAGTCTCTGAGAAAATGCTAATAAAATGTCCTAATTGAAAGCTGTATTCCTTATCTTTAGTAAGCAATATTTCTCTGCTAGTAGACAAGACTATTTACTTATAATGTAGGAAAAGGTCACTTATATTTCTTTTGTTTCTATGTTTTTGACACCAATGTGGATTTTTTCATCATTTGGACTATTTATTTTGCACTTCTCTAATACAAACTCCTTTGGCATTTACTGGACCCTTTCCCTGTAGTCTGAAGTTCTCTTMCTTTTTAATTAGATTGACCTTTTGGTTCACTTGGTTGCCCTCAAAATGACTGAGAATGACTTCTCTTTTGGAAGACAAGTTGAAATCAGCGCAGAGAGACTGAAAACAGTCATGCGAAATAAAAATATTTTATGCAGCTATCCCAGCACTATAACTGCATAATCGTTATGTTCATAGCCTCTAACACAAAGAAATACTGGCCTCTGCAAATTTTGTGACATTTTAATGATGATGGTTTCTTTCTCATCTCCTTGAATGAACACTTTTATACTGCACTTTGTGACTAATCTTTTCAGGRTATAGTTTTACTGTCCCATAATGATTTGCCTTTTTACCCTTGCAAGTTACAAAGGGTAAACTYTAATTACAAAATATAAGTTCATTTGCTACTGTTTATTGCATAAAGTCTATTTCTCTTCTTTCTACTATCATCATAGAAAGAAATTAMTGTTTAAGTTATGTTTTCTTGATTAAAGAGTGAAATAAATTGATTTTTTTTTATTCTGAGTGTGATTAGACATCATTCAAGTAGTTTAGAAAGATATAAGAAGAGATATTTTTACAGCCTTATAAAATTGCCCTAAGTCTAGGTGAAGCACAAACTCTTTTTCATTTTTCACTAGGAAGACAATAATCAGCAAAATTCACATTTTCATTTACAGTAGTTACAGCAATGTACCTGAAGCTAGGGAGGGAAGAACATCTTCTTTCTTGGTCTTTTGGGTGGTGAGAAGGAATTGTATCTCATCTCTCCACTCAGTTGAAGGTTCTCTAGTTTATAAATGAATATTGGGTCAGGAAAGGTTAATTCCCAGTCAGGTAATGCTGCACAGCATAATAATAATTGAAGGACATCTGAAAAATTAAATATTAATTACTCAACCAATATTAACTTAATATGTAAGGGCTTTAGATGTTTTGAAAAATCTGTGAGGAAAAACATGTCTYTCTGGTACTTCTGCATAGAACCAGAAAAAATTCTCTTTCTGCATCTGAGTTGCTTTCTCTTATTTTCAGGGGCTTGGTTGACTTTCAAGAGCAGTGACTAGAGTGGCTGATCCAGCTGACCACTGAATAGTGTCATAACTCCACAACACGGCCCCTTGTGTTAAAAACTTGTGTYTTTCCTGCCTGTTATGAGCTTCAAATCAGGCCAGCTCTGTGCTGTGGAACAAGGTGTCCAGCTCCCAGTGCTGAACTGMCACAAGCTATTGCTGGAGGTTTCACTTCTTCCTCTTGGCACTGACCTTTAAAACCAGTAGTTCAGTGAAAAACATTGYTAATTTTGGAATAGTAGAATCACCATCCGTACTTTTTGTTGTTGCTTTGTTTTYTYYTTCTGTAAAGCCACACCTGGCTCTTATATTCATTGATMAGCCTTTTTCCAGTGGAAGTTTCTTAGATCTACTTAGAAGCACTTYAGTTAATATCTCACTTCTATTATAACCTTTCAGRATGTCTACTTCATCCRTTTTAAATTATAATAAGCACTGTTATTTTCAGGACTACACCAAGACATTTTAGTTTTTGTATATAATAATCCAGAACTACTACCATCAAGCCTGATTATTGTTGTCTTATGAGGAAGCAGAAACATTTCCYCTACTTTGATTCCCAGTCTTTTTGCTCTATTCCTGGGTATTTTTCTGTGTAAAACAAGGTAACAGAATCTTAGCTATTCTATACAAAGCATTTGTCATAAAATATTTTTTAATATCTCTTTAAGCAGACAATTAATGTGCTCTTACAGTTGGGTTTTTATCCCAGCTKTTTCTGACCAGTTATTTAGCTGCAGCTGAAGAAACAACTGTGCTATCATTAGGGTATTTTTTAGGCAGTGTAGGATTTATATTTTCACCATGGTTTCTATGGAATTTGGTGGAATGAGGAGCTGGTTGTKGAAGAATTTTTAGAATGTTCCTTTTGTTAGTCTGGTGAGATTCAGATTGTTGTGGGAAACGTAAACCTAAATATTTCTGTAAATGAATACAGTGAATTTTATTCTTTTCAGAGGAAAAAGAAAAGCCTTTCATCTTCTCAATGATTAGACTGGTGTAGCTTAAATAGACAAAAGTGAGTAGCAGATCATGTTGTCCTACACTTTCAGGGATGGCAAGTCAAAAAGATAAACAAAATTAGTAGTTCTTTGGACAAATCATGTTCTGAAGAGGTCTTCTGTCTTTTAAAAGAATAAATAAAGATTTAGTGTTTAAAGTACAAAAAACATTAAGGAAAATAATCTGACCAATCTTAAGGCATTAATTAAGTAAAATATTAATAAAACTTTTCACATAACTGAAAGTAATCACTGCTTCATTCCTTAAGGAACCAGGCAAATTATTAATTATCAGCCAAGYAATATTTTTTAAAAGCTCTGAGACTTTTCATGGCAAAATAAAATTACATTTTTATCCATAATTTGTGCCATAACARTTTTAAGAAAAACAACCGTATTTTTGAATGCTGTTATATAACTAAAAAGATTGTCTTATATGTTTAAAATATTTTCTCTCTATAGATATGTGTGTACTTTCACATTACAGGAGGAACTGGACCTACTTTTCTAGTAATTCCTGAGAACCATACCAAGACATACCTTAAACACATTAAGAAAAATCTTGCTTCCTAAACTTCCACAGTGTGCAGTTTCCACCACAAGGTACAACGTAGCAGAATTCAAATATAAGGTATGGTTTCTCATGAATTTAAGACTTATTATTTCTATTACCTGTAGAACTGACTGTTTTCTGCTTCATCCATACCGTGACTTAGTTGAAAAGAGGTATTTCTCAACATACATTTTGAAATAGTTTTGTTTCATTTCCGTAGTAATTTGGTGAAGGATTTTTAGGACACAACTGAATTACTTTAAAGCCTTTCAGCATATTTTATTATACTTATGTATTTCATATTAGTTAGTCCTCATAGATATAGAAAAATGCAAATTTACAGCACTTTATRTAAAGCTATGGTCTAGTGCAGTTCTGCTCTGCCCAGTCATAGGACCCTGTGTCTGACTGGATCTTTCTGTCTACTGGAGGTAACAACTCATTTCAGGGACCAATCATTGCTTTTGTAAATGAGGAAATGTCCATAKCAATTCAGCTTTCAAGAAATTTAAACTATTCTCTGCATCAGGAAATTAAACATTTTCTTGCATTTGTTATCTTTCTTAAAAAAAAAAAAAAGGTAGATTTGCAGGCATGTTTGATATTTCATTGGAAGTATCCAGCTTCACAGAGCATGCTTACAAAACTCACAGGAACAGGAACWGTGCAGATGAAACCCTGATGAAGTGCTATTGAATTTCATTGATTTAACATGCAAAGGCCAAGAATATGTGATGGGGGAAACTGTGAGCTTTAATGAGCTCCCTGGAAGCTTGATAAGGATATGTTCAAAAGAGAGAGAGAAAACTATTTAGATAAGGCCGTATTCTCTTGGACTAGAATGTGATTATTTGTCTGATAYTCAGAAGCATTATAAAAATTATGCAGAACTGGCATTTGGCAGGATGACCAGATTAAGTAAAAATGGGAGCTTTTGAAAGGCAATCTTTCTGTCTACAGATTTTTATTTTCAATTTTCATTTAAATTCAGTGCCTAAGAAAGAAGCAATACAAAATGCAGACAAAAACTTCAGATTTCAGCCTATTCTGCTACATGAAAAGAAAATTGGAAAARGACAGAATTAAATAAACAGTGTCCCAAAGACCAGCAAAAACATTAATGATGACATAAATAGTATTCCCCACATATTTGATCCATTTCATGCCAATTATTTGTATTGAATATTGAAGTATTGAATTCAGTTTCAGATATGCAAAATTATGTGACTGAATTTCTCAGTGATCTATAATGGATTAAAATAAACTGCTCTCAGGGAATCCCTAATGGGATGAGACTTCATTGTTTCCAAACTACCTTAGTTATAAAGTATGTATGGCTTTTTGTGAGTTTGATGTTGTTCTGAACACTGTGCATGGGGTGAAATGGAAACRCAGATCTTGGCCCAGTATTTCGTAAGTAAAGGATTTTGAAGTAAATGCCTCTGTGTWGTTGTGTATCACTCTTGACAGAAAAGGCAACAGCTGCACTGCATCATCACTGCASTTCCAGATGTTCAGCGATGACAGACTTTTCTTTTTTCATTACATATCAATGATGTAATGCTTGAGGATACTTGTCTTACAGACAGGAAAAGAGAGCACATTAATTTGATGAATGTTTCAGATAGATAACAGCTGCATGTTTTGAAAGGTCATCCTCAGATATCATTCAGATAGYACTTGCTCCCAGAAAAGAAAAGAAAACAAATCTTTCTCTATCATGCACGTTATTTTAAACTATATCATCTTTCCTAAATCTTGCCTAATTTTTTTAAGTCTGTCTTCATCAGGGAAGATCTTGAAGCTGTAAAAGACAAGTAACAGATGACTCCATAATATTAAATGTTAACAGACAACAGGTATGACTTTGATTGAATTGTGTCAGAAGTATCTCTGCAACTACTATCTTTGTCCTAGGGTGASAGTCTTGTAAAGAATAACATAAAACTAAGGTCTTGATTTCAATCTTTTAACACTGTTAWTATTGGGCATTAGCTCACTTACAGACAGACCTTGTTTTAATTCTAGTAAGTCATAATTAGCATTATCATGTAAAGCATCCTTCAGTCTTTTCTGCAGAAATATAAATAATGTTTTATATTAAAAATAAAAATATATTCATTAATCTTTGCTTCAAATTCCTCAGAATTCCCTTTGCATTTCAGTAGCAAATCCCACAAACATACATCTGCTAAAAAATATAAGGCAACATGACAGATTTTCAACATAAATCTGCCATTTATTGAGTTTCTCAAAGAACAACAAAATACAAATTTATAATAATAGCTGTTATTTTATCCTTAGCTAGTCCAGTTACTCAGGTACCTATCTTGTATACAGAAGTCAACATGAAACATCTTTGTTTTCAAGAGGAAGCTGTAGTACTAGTGTCAGTCACGAAAAAAAAACCACAAAGGATGACCCTAAAGCATTATTTATATATATATAATTGATATATATATCAATATATATTTTTATATATCAATATAATATAATTGAYTAAATATTGTAGATTTCAAAAATTATTTTTGGTACATGTAATTCCCTCTTCAGGTGTCAAACAGAGACAACTAATATCGGATTTAGAATAGAATAATAGGTCTGAGTATTACCCAGTTTTGACCATCATTTAAGCTGCTGGGGAAAAAAAGGGTGTGTGGTACATGGGGAACACAGGGGAGATAATGTCACTATCCATGAAACAAAAGAGAGACAAATATCACATTTGGGACACTGAGAAATGAGGTAGGAGGAAATTAATATCTAATGAAGTAACTACTTTAGCTGAGATAATAATTTCCATAGCCATTGCTGCTACAAATTGTAGCTTTMAGGCTCATCACTTTGAAATATCCTTTAGGTTCAGGACTGAAGTCAGAGGTGGAAAGATATTCCATGAAGATATACTCTATCAGTAAGCAGGTRTTCTTGGTTTTTATTGATCAAATGTGTTTGTTATAGGAGGTATCAACTGTGTCAGTTATAAACAAAGGTGTACCAACTGAAGTCTAAATGAAATTGTTACTGCTAAATGAAAAAAAATTAAAGAATTGAGACTATTCATTTTATTCTAAGCTCACCCTGAAGTGATTAACTGATTCAAAATGTGCTTCATTTTCTCATGAGARTAAAACATTAGTGGGAAAATAAAATGACCTAGTAACAATAAAGACAACCCCAAACCTGAAAAATAAACCCYCAAGCCAGTTGTAAGAAAAGTAGAGAAATAAGCTGTTGCAGATGTTACTTAGTAACCGTTACTGCTACAAATAAAATAGAAGAGCAGGAGATGAATCTGAGACAAGTGGAAGAATGCTGTTAAAAATATCTTTTTTCTTGCACTTGAATTGTTCTCAGGTCATGCAGCAAAGACARGATCATGTTATAATATATTGTGCTTCTGATTCTACTATTGCATTTTCTCAGTTGGAGAAATCTCAGCTATGTTGCTAAAATCTCAAGAAAATATTTAAGACTCTTTCTAACTTTAAATATAGTAAGAGCTCAATCAAAGCATAATYCTTGAAGTAACTTACAGAATCTAGACGTGAAAACTTGTTCTACACAACAGTAAGTGGTAAAATTTTAAAAATATTTTTATAGGGATCGGGCTGAAATGAAAAGGCTTTGACCTTGCTTAAAAATATATCCTACTGAGGATACTTTTTCACATGAATATTTAATTTCTCTACATTTTGGCTTTCATGTTTGCTTTCTAAAAAAAAAATTAGGTCTTTCATGTAAAGTAAAAAAGTGAAATTTATGCTATTCAAAACAAAATCCAAAAYGAATATGAACAGTGATCCCCACAGCAGTCTTTCAAAAAAAATTAATATGTAAATTCGAGAATTTTTGAGACTTTTAATCACCTCACAACMACTTATGGGCTCCACAAAAAGTCTGTTTTTGTCTACAATAGGATATTCCGAAATAATTTTTGAGAATGAGATTTAAATTTCTGTCTTTTTCCTGAAACATTGTCAAAAATGATGCTTCCTCACRTAAAAACAGCTTATCACACACTGAGTATCCAAATAAAAAAGCAAGTTCATCCTGAAACAATAGAAAACATTGTTAATAGTATGTTGGTGAGTTTGTCTAGAAAATATTAAGATTGCATATTACTCACTGAAATACTGACATTCTAATGCTTATTTTACTTAATGTAAATGCTACCACTTCTTTTAACTGATTATTTGGAATTAATATAGAAAATATATTTTTTCTTATCTCATCCTGTAGATAAAACTTATTGAAAAAGACCACAATTAACCAACCAACAGACCAACCAAAAGAAGATAATAATTGGAAAACTTTCAAATTATTTTGATATTTTGATATAATTCCTTTATTAATATGAACCATAATAATTCTTTTTATAACACATTAAAAAGGAAGGAAGAGATAAAGAAAATACTATTCCATRTATAGAATCTCAGAATCATATTATCAAGAGGGTTTGAAGGGATCTCTAAGATCAAGTCCAAAACTTAAGATAACACTTCCAAGTCCTCCTGTAAACTATGYTCCTAAATGCCACATCCAAATATTTTTTGACCATTTTCAGGAATGATTCCTCTACTCCCTTGTCAGCCTGTTCCAATGCTTGATAATTCTTTTAGGGAAGGCATTTTTCCTAACATTCAAGCTACACATCCCTTGGAAGAAGCTGAAGCTGTTTCCCTTTTCCTATGATGAGAGGAATGGGAAAAATGGCTGACTTCTACCCCCTACAACCATTTTTGGTTGGTATTTTTAGAGACYACTAAGGTCTTTGAGCCTCATTTTCTCTGTGCTAAATAGCCCTCAACTCACTCAGCTKCTCCTCATAAGACTTGAGCTCCAGACCCTTCCCCA
>CADDXX010000368.1:516220-569388 GCA_902810485.1 Alauda arvensis | reverse complement strand
CCTGCCCTGGTCCTGCTGCCCACACTGTTGCTGAWACAGGTCAGGATGYCATTGGCCTTCTTGGCCACCTGGGCATACAGTGTTTAGTCAAGTGACAAACAACACCTCCAGGTTATTTTCTTCTGGGCATCTTTCCAGCCACTCTGTCCCCAGCCTGTGGAGCTGCCTGGGTTTGTTGTGACCCAAGGACAGGACCCAGCACTGGGCCTTGTTGAACCTCACACCGTTGGCCTTGGCCCATCAATCCAGCCTGTCCAGATCCCTCTGCAGAGCCTTCCTGCCCTCCAGCAGATCAACACTGCCACCCAACCCGGTGTCATCTGTAAACCGACTGAGTGTGCCTCGGATCCCCTCATCCAGATCATCAATAAAAATATGACCAGATCATTGATAAGAATATTGTACAAGCCTGGCCCCAATACTGAGAGCAGGGGAACAGCACTTGTGACTGGCTGCCTGATGTAACCCAGGTCGTGCCATGACCTGCCAGTTTCTCCAGTAGAAACAGAATTTATTTTATAATAATGTATATAAGGAGGTTATTATTTGTTTATGATTATTTATTATTAGGACTTTTTAAAATAAAACAGTACTGCATTACTGATTTAATTTGGTTTAACTAGATTTTGAAAAGTTTTCAGGCGAAAGATGGCTTCYTCCTAATTACCACTTATGGCCCTTACACCATTTTAGTGTTATTTGACCTTTCTGCAACATTTAATAATGGGAACCAAGGGATAAATTTTTGACCTACAACAGCTCTGGTGTTTTTGAGTTTTTCAGTTTGTATCTCCCTCCACTTTACTGCTTATCCAAAGTTTGAAGAAATGGTCTTGTGTGCCTCCCATTTTGTAACTATTTAACTGAAATTTTATATTTGGATTAAGGTTTCGTATAAAATACTACATCCAATTTTGTCACCTTTTGGTTCATATCAGCATACATGCCTAGTGAAAAATTAGTGTTGTGAAGTTCATTCAACTGACTTTTAATCCTCTAAATAAAGGTTCAGAAAGATTCAGGAAAAAAGGAATATCATTTTAAGACTAGAAAATTATGCATTTCATAAAATTATTAAGATTACACATTTTGTTCTGCTTTACTCAATAAAATGAAACTGAAATGCAATAATTGATGGTATATGTAAAGGRTGAAATTTGTCCATGGCAACAGCCTGTTTTGTCCTGTTGTCACAGAGAGCTGGTCCTATGCACTAAAGTAAATTTTGTCACTTTGTCACTGTTTTGAAAAACACCATAACTCAAAACATTCCTACCTCCTCCTTTTTTGTCCATTTTTATTGCTGAGCATAATGTACTGTGACATGGGATATCTCTTTTTTCAGTTAGGGTCAATGTGTCCCCTTCCAATTTCTTGTGTACTTCCAGCCATTTAGCTGGTAGAGCAACATGAGAAGCAGAAAAGGCCTTGAAACTGTGTAAACCCTGGTCACCAAACTCCAAAATATAGCACTATATACSTTGTCTTTCTTAGGGGATGGCTATAGCAATAAAGACATTGAGCTGTTTTGATGATATTACAATCCAAAATAGACAAAGCTTGGCAGAAGACAATGTATGGGAGTGAATGAAACACAGAAACAGCTTACTTATAGGACAGAGCATTCTTGGGGATACTGGATAGAACAGAGAGAAAACAGTCTGACTTTTTCTAAAGCCTTTAAAAATTACTTCCATGTTCAGTTTAGTGTATTTTGTTTATAGCTTTGATTATGCAATGGAGATATGCCAGCATAATGTGGCCTTTAGCTCCTGTTTATCATATTTAAAAGATTATCTCAGCTAAAACCAGCACACTTCTCTTACAGAATATCTATCTTAYGATGCCGTGAATAAAATTATATACTTATGATAGCACAGCTGTACACAGGGGCAATATGCCTTGCAGTTACTCATTGAGTCTCATTTGTTATGCATTGGTAATAATGCCAGTCTCATTCCTGTAATATTAATGGAAAGAACATGCTGGCATTTTAAATAGGGCCTCTGATTCATGGCATTTTTCAGYTGAATAACTATTTAAAACTTGCACAGAAATATTTGCTGTACAGCACAATTACTGAAGTGCATTATCAGCATGAGAGCATTGCAAGACCTGTGGATTCTGAACTTTAAAGATGGGAAATGCAAAGTTCCTCTTAAAGGCAATGTGTGATGACACCAATGGTGATACATAGACAACTGCACCAAAGAAATTTAAGGATTTTAAAAAAAATATTAGTTTTTCCTGTAAAGTATACCTTGAAAATGTTGAAAATACTCTTTAGCAAAAGGAGGGAATTGTAGAAAARATTTCACAAGTTGATGATAAAAAACATATTGCAAATTTGCATGAGCCATGAAAAATTCCTGACTTAAACATGGAGAAAAATTATTATAATAAAAACATCGGTCAAAAAATATCTTTTGTGTGACAAATATAATGAGAACTTATGAAGAGACTATCAATATAATTTTTAGAATTACCTTTACTATGCCTTATCTTAGTACTTGTGATTTTTGAAAGATGAGAAAGTTGACATAATTTGCCKTTACAGTTTTTTACTAAAAAAATTAATATGCAAATATACTTCATKGTTTTAATTTTACTAGTGTTTTATATCCCTAAAAGAGATGCTTCATGTCAATTAGATTATATAATACGTATAGGAGGTGTCCGAGTAAATGAATCACATACCCTGCAATTACAAAGTATCAACACATTAAGCAACTTACCCATTATTGCAGTGGGAATCAGATATTTCAGTTTTTCAGCATTGTAGATCTCAAGACTTATTGTGTATGAAATATACTGTGTTTTCTAAAATTTTGAGTTAATTTCTAGAATTCTAAACTTATATTACTTTGAATATGATTAGTATTAGAATATGATTGATATCAGAATAATATTKTTGTGACTTATGATTTATTATTTATTATATAAATACATATATATGACTATTATAATAAATTATAACAGCTGAACTATTTTATTTTGGTTTCATTTGGTCTTCAGGAAGTWTTCTGCAATCCTTSCTCATTTGGACAAGCTGACATAAGGTAATATAGTCTAAACATTAAGGTATTTTAAAACTAATTTCTACTCTGGATTGATATATACACTGAAAAATAGAAATTCTTTAGCAATATTTGTCAATAATCACTTTCTTAGTTCACTTTAGTTCCTGTCTTCTAGTTTCAAATWCAGAGTAAGGCTGTCTTAGAACGTCCCTCTTTATGTAACTCCTGCTTGGGTCAGTCATTCAGCACAGATCCATCTGACTGTTTCATTATTGCAATTTTTGACCAAATCTCTTATTGTCAGCTACTTACTGGCACTAATGTCTACCTATGGCCACTAAAGCAGAATAGAAAAAGGAAATTATTCTTGCTTCATATGTATTTGTATGCATTTATCACTTTAAATTAAAAGAAAATTGATCTGTTCTCAGATTTAGAGATGGCTGACTAAAGTAATAAGGTGCATTAATTAATAGTTTGCAACTAGTGTCCCTTTCTTCCATTAATCCAAGGATTGAAAAAGTGATATATGTGAACAGTAATCTGGCATAACCATTCTGGTCAAAATGGCAGCCTTAGAAGGCGAGGAATATTATCTCAATTTACTTTGTGCTGCTAAGTCTGCAAGAATGATATTCAAAGGGAAGCTTCCAGAGAGAATGTCAGACTTCCAGACCTCCTTGATTTTTGAATCAGTTGCAATGGGATTGAAAATAAGTTTCCTTTAGTCATCTGAGTAATTTATCACGTTATCAAAGATTTATGTCTTGTTCCCACTTTTCCACCTATGTGTCCATGTTGTCTTTGTTGCTTTCCTTAAACCAAAACTAAAAATATTTTCAAACAGAATGTGCAACATTAGCACATTTGGGACTGAAAATGTAATTCAGAAGATTTGTTCTAATTGATATTTGTTGAAATTTTAATAGAGAGATACAAGAATGAAACAGCAAAAATGKACATCAGATGAGCAATCTTTTCAGTTTATCTTAGCTTAGAGCTAAGATAAACTAAAAGGCATAAAACAGAGCTGAATAGGTAGTCTAGAGCTGAGAYAGCCAGACCAGTGATATCAGCAGTCTGACAATACCCCCTGCAGTGCATATATTCCATCAGTCTGACAGCAATGAATTTATTTAAGGAGGGGCTCGCGATATGTGCCTGATTTTTGTAGCATGCATATGTAATTTGTTTTCTCTTGGCTAGCAACTTTTTTTTTTCTATTTTTTGTTTTTTGTTCTTTCCACCTTATTGCAATCTTTCTTGAAACAGATGACTCTTAAAAAATAAACAAAAAATACTGGCAGCTTTCAGGCTACCTTTCCATCTTGAACTTAACAGACAAATGGTATGAAACTTGTAAGCACAGTAGTCAAAGCTGCCTTTGCAATCTGTTGTTTGGCAATTTTCAGTTAGGGGGTGGAAAAATTTAAATATTTTAAGAGATGTGATTTTCCTATCACAGCTCAGCACTTCAGCTATGATCTCCTTCAAAAAAAGGAGTGGGAGAAGCCAAGCRGGAGTAGAATTTTGGAGGTGGCCAAATGATCTTAGCACTTCTTTTAAATTTTGGCAGCCTTCATGCCCTSACTCTTGCAAGCAGACCTCAGCCCAAATCACGATTCCTGAGTGTAATATGTGGAAGGATCTTCTGGCAGGAATCATAGCAAAATTGACATTTTAGTTACAAAGGAATTACACATCRGTTCTTGGCTCTGTAGAAATTTCACAGCACCTCTCTTGTACAACCTTAACTCTACAAGATGCTAGAGTATTGGATAATGGCATGAGAACAACATAAACAAGATCTCTGTATTTAAAATSTGGGAAAATGTTGAGATTGAAGCCATATTTGGGTATATTCTGTATTGAAAACTATTTCAATTATACTCAGCATAAATAAATCAAACAAGGATTGTCAAAAAATAGCTCTCCAGCTGGTCTTGTTAGGTCCTGCAGTTTTCATTGCCAGAGTGCCARCTACTGGGAGAAGCAATATAACTGGATTTAGTTCCACCAGCTGGAGTCAGAGCGGGGAGCATAGAGAACTTTGTCCTGTGGTGGCAGTGACTGGAGAGAATGGGTGTCCTCAGTGTTGGCTACTGGAATGGGTCAAAGTCTCTGCCACCAGTTACTGGGACAGGCATGTTGTGTATGCTGAAAATCAGCTACTGGGGGGGCTGCAACAACTGTGCCCTAGTGCCCCTCCACCTGCTGCTGGAGCAGGTGTCTGTACCTGACCCAAAATGATGCGTGTTGGGGTTTGTGGGCCTCATTCTCCAGCAAGCTCAGGATTGATGGGCCAGTGGGTAAATGGCCTTGGTTCAGCAATGAGTATCAGAGGAAAGGGTCTGTGCTGGTAGTCAGGGGTGACCATGAGACAAGTGGGAATTCAGTGTTTTTTCACTCCAGGCCTCCCCAAGGGATCTCTTAATGAGAAGCTCAGTTACCGTGGCCCAGGGGCTGGTATAGGTTGTAACGCTTGCTCCTTCTCTTCCCCTAAAAGGAGGTTGCAGACTGCAATGAGGTGTCCCCTCAGTCTCCTCTTCTCCAGACTGAATAAACCRGGTGATCTCAGTCATTCCTCATAAAACTTCCCCTCCAGATCTTTTACCAAACTCATTGCACTCCTTTGGATGCTTTTTATAGCTTAATGTCTTTTTTATATTGTGGTGACCAAAACTGCATACAATATTTAAGTTGAGGTCTCCCCAGCACAGAGCGGGACAATCCCCTCCCTTGCCCGGCTGGTGATGCTGTGCCTGATGCACCCCAGGACATGCTTGGCCCTCCTGGCTGCCAGGGCATGTTCCTAGAATATTTATTCAGAAGAAGTTGAAAAGGTTGCATCCAGAGACTAACACTGTATAATGTTAGGCAATGTTGCAAACAGTTGACAAGAATTTAACACCGATGTCATATAACGAGAACAGTCTGTTAGCCTTGGAAACAATTGTGATCTTTGGGTAGTCACATTTCTTTATTAAGTGTTTAGTCCTTTTTTGTGGGCATWTGTTGTAGTTTGGAGTTTGGGGTTTTTTGTTTGATTGGTTTTGTTTTGTTTGTTTGTTTGTAGAGTTTTTTGGTTTTGGTTGCATTTTTATTTTCTCACTTCAAATCCTGGATGCTATTATCATTTAAACTATAAGTTACTACTAAAGCCAAGGTTAGGCATTGTGACAGTTGTTTCTATCAGCTCTGTATGAGAATATTACATTTGACTTCTCACTGTGCTCTAGAAATACTGAGAACAACTCTTAACATCAAAAGAATTATCAGATTTAAAATGAAAAAAAAATAGGAATTGTGAAATGCTATAATAAATGTAGTCCAAACATGGAAAGGGTGAGTGATTCTTTTAGGTACCATAGTATATCTCTTCCTGTGAAGAAAATAGAAACCCTGAAGAATACAATTTGTTGGCCCAGAAAGCTCTTTACCATAAAAATATATTTCCTCTTTGAGAATTAAAATAGGATAAAAACCTTAAAACTTTTTGAGTAACAAAATCATTGACAAGAAGCTGCAGCTGGATTATAATTATTTTGTATTTTTTTTAACCATAAAAACTTTTTGAACAATTGTCTTTTGAAACCTGTGTAAAACCCCAAATAAATTAGATGAATAATACCATCCCATTAATTGCAACATGTGGTACACTTTCATGACTATGAAATTTGTTTTGGAAAAATGAATCTTTCTATGTAATTGAAAATTTAAAGCTATTGTGTAGTAATAGCTATATATTTTTTTCTGAGTGACATTGAGTTTAATTATTTGATCTTGCTCACTGTTTCATCAATGTTCTTTTTCCATTCCAGTTCATCCATATGAGAAAAAGGCTGAACTGTAATGCCCATGATGCACATAATTCCAGCCCAAGAAAGTGAACAGATACAGATCTGGACAGTGAAGAATTTTATGACCACTATGCATGGTTAGTCAGCATGTTACTGCTCATGAAAGAAGACTAAAGTCTTGGATAAACCTGCAATATAAATCATAGACAAAATGGTGAAGAATGCAGGTATATACAAATTAGTAKCAAGTCAAAATGAAGAATTATTCAGCAAAATAAAGAAAAATTAAAGTATCAAAATCAAAACCTTTTTATTTTAACCAGATATTTCTGAATTAAGGTTTTGACAYGAAAAGTCCACATGACAATATGAGATGAAGACTTCTGCAAAAATTCTTTACTTGGCATGACAGCTAAAAATGAAATGCATGCATTTTCTGCAAGTTTTTTTTAAACCAAATCGTATTAAAATTATGTATACGACAAAATAATTCATCTTCATATGGGAAGATAGACTCTCACATAATTAAAGAAAATATGTGTCTGAATATATATATATATGCTGTCTGTGACCTAAAACTAACCAGTTTTTAGTTAAAATCCTTTTGAATTGTAGGGTGTT
The DNA here is from genome assembly GCA_902810485.1 of Alauda arvensis. Lineage (NCBI taxonomy): Eukaryota > Metazoa > Chordata > Aves > Passeriformes > Alaudidae > Alauda > Alauda arvensis. The sequence goes on along the minus strand of CADDXX010000368.1, from coordinate 561,947 downwards.
CCCACAAATAATACTTTAACATTCCTAAAGGGTTATGAAATTTCTAACATTTGCTGGTTGCCTTGGTTGCAGGCAGTAACAGATGTTTCAAAACATAAGCCAGGTCATGAGCCACAGGACTGAATAAACAACTTTAAAAAATAAATATATGAAACGCTATATTAATTATACTAGCTAAGTTGCAAAATTTCCACTGGCTTGACTCTTTCCTTTCTTCTGCTGTAAACAGAGCCAGAAACTTAGTCTGAGTCAGACAAGCCCCAGTTTACATTGTTCTGCCAAGTTGCAKATGTCATTTATTCTTTGCCATTAAATTATAAACAGACTTTTAATTTACTTAATATTGAGAAGAGAGGAAGCATGGTCCGAAACATTTACTTTGGAGCCACAGGTTCTACAAAAGTTTGGGATTTCTAGTAACCTTTGATCTCTAGAGGAGAGGCACAAATAGTGTTTCAAAAATGCATTTTGCTCTCAAATGTTCATAGCATGTTTTTTTTCATAAAAATTACCTATTCTTATATGTTGCATCTTGGGTCATTCTTTTTAGGTTGGTTCCTTCTCTCACTTGCATATATGTATTTATAAACCCCAATGGAAATATTTGCATAACACCAGCACTATGCTTTTATTTTTCTCTGCTTTTACAGGTATCTTCTTAGTTCACAAARAAGCTGCTATTTCTTTGAGAATCTTACTAGAGAGGAAGGTGTTTATTATTGATACTATATATTAAACTYCCAGTGTTTCTATTGGGGAAGCAGAAATGTTTTTGAGGTGCAGTGCTGAATTCAAAGTATTGTATGATACTATAATGGTTTTCATCAAGTGATTTTGATATTAAACCATCTTTGGAATTTATGTCAGGTAGAGGATAAGGTCAATAGAAAACTATTTAATGTATGCTCCTATTATGTCTGTCTAAATTTGACAGAAAGTAGTGTTGAAGAGAATGACCCAGAGGTCAAAACATTCAGAGCGTTTCCCTCCTAATGKTTTTTTTTTTTCCTATTGATTTTGTTGAAATTTGGAGGAGAGCAGTGGATGCTACAGGTCTGTAGACTTTGGAACAGAACTTAAGTTGTGCAAGAGACTCTTTGAATCCAGTTAAAACAGTTTTATCTGACCGTTTGCCGATTTGTCTTCACTGGTCATGAGCTGCCTGTGGCAAAGCTCTTCTCCTTGGGATTGTGAAGATAACTCTCCACAATGCTTCTTTCAACAGTGTGAATATTGACTTGCTCTTATAAAGGTCAGACAACTCCTACAGTTATTGAAAGGAAGAATGCTAACTCCAGCAATGCTCTCTGAGAAGAGTTTAACTTTCAAATGACAAAAAATGCTCACAAGAGCCAGGACTTCAGCCAGCTTGAAAGTTAACCTTSTCTCCAAACAGATATGTGGACTTCACTGTTGCCCCAGCAAAAGAAAAAGAAATAAATCTTTATCAAAGTGGATAAAGAATCCAAGAGATATGCACCTTTCCGGCATTTTATTTTTCATTTTAAATGGCTGGTAGATGGTATGGAAAGAGTAATTTTTGGACTTCTTAGCTTCCAAAACAAATATTGTCTCCAATTTTTAAGAGCACTGTGCAGAAAGATAAAGCATGCCATACATTTCTTTTGTTCTGACGTCAGATCAAAGAAGCTGATTCCCAGTGAAGCACAGCAACCCAGTTAGCTCACCTTTGAAAATTCTTCTTTATTTGCTATCATGCAGAGTCAAGCTCAGAGCACAGCTGAGGYAATTTAAGGTCTGTAGGAATCAGGCTGTTACTGATCAGGTCCTGTGGTACAAGGCAAGAGGGATGACAGTGTGGTAGCAGAACTGCAAATGAGAATGAAGGCTCACTTTTCATCTTGATGGAGTGTAAAAAATAATATTTTTAATTTTTAATGCAACACATTTATATTGTGTCAGTAGTGGCAGTAGGCTCATATTGCATATAAATGAAGATGATTATTTGGTTTGTAGGGGAGTAAAGAAGACATTATGATGAAGAGTATATCAGGAATGCAATAAAAAGGAAGAAATATGTGTAAGTCTTGGCTGTTTAGGAAAAGCATTGCTTTCTGAGTTTGGGCACTTTTTTTAAAGCATTGTAAGTTTCACAGTTTTAAGTTTCATATCTGGCAGATTCCAGACTCTAAAAACCGTTGTTAATGGCCTTTCTGCCTCATCAGTAGGGCCACCATTCAAGTAACCAAGTGCCAATCAGTTGCTCTTGTTTTCCTTTAGCTTGAAGATTTTGCTGGAGAGCTTTTTGCAGAGATCATGATCTCACTGCTTGAKATACCATTTATTAAAACTATAGTTAAAGTTCTTCAGGTTTATCCCTTATAATCCCCTAGTTTCTTGACTGATTATTTTTTCTCCAGAATAAGACATAACTTGCTGAGTTTCATTCCCCCTTGACCATCCTCACCTTCCCCYACAGAACAGATCTTATTATATCTGAAAGACAAGGAAAATAAAAAATAATAAAAAAAGATAACTGTGTAGTTTTATTTGAAATATGAAAATGAAAGATGAACAAACAGATTCTTTTAAGGTGTTTCAYTGTACTGCTACAGATCTAATTAAAYTGATTTTTWAAATGAGAATGAAATTTCATGGTCAATTAGTAAGTGAAATAAATCACTTCTTATGAAAAAAAGAATACTGTATGAAATCAGAGGAAATATATGAATTATACACAGTTCTTATGCTGAGTGAAGAAAATAACCAAGTTTGCTCCTCTTCTCTGGATGTTATTTAAATCACTCTGTCCCCGTTATCACTTAATTTTGTCTTATCAAGTTAGTTCTGGTTAGTATAGTCTTGTAGTGCATTGGATAATACAAGTATTTATTTTCAAAACATGTGCCAAACAGTTTTTTCTGAAAATTAACCAGAAAAAACTTACWATACCCTCTTGGTATAAAATTAAGCAAACACTGGTCTGATTTTCAGCCATTGCTGAAACATGGYAGTCATTACTGTAATAAAGCAAGGTAGTGCAGGTCACTGACACTTGAATTAAAAGTATTAATCTTTGTTATTTGTGATCATATTTACTATTACCTAATTAATGCAAGAATAACATAGTATTTAAACATTTGCTTAAATTCCAGGGAGCTTTTAGTATTTTATTTTGAAATTTGCCATATAGTTTACAAAATAGAAAGATGTCCTTTTTATGTACTATTGTGAATAAAAATATCCTAGTCAAACTTTTATTTACTTGGGTGTCTWCCAAAGAGAAACTAAACCAAACTCTCAGAATAAACAATGAAATCTCTGAATTATTCTATTAAGGAAAAAAAAAAAGCATTTTGCAATGTAGGACACTTCAATTTAAAAATTAAAAATAACAGAAAATAAAATACCTGCTTTCTTCTCTTAAACTCCAAGCTTTTGATTTCTAAATATTTTCATATTTAGGAGATTAAACTGCAGATGAAYATAATAACATTTTATTGGKSAGCACAAAAACTCTTTATCTGAACCACCTGTCATTCATATTGCTCATTTTGACATCCGATTTGCATCCAGGCTTCTTCACCTAAGTYGTGACTTGATTTGTACAAGGATGTACACAAAGAGTTCATGATGTGAAGCACAAGAACTGAATTTCTTAAATACTAAGGAGTTCTAACGCTAAAGAGTCAGTTCAGGATTCCATGAACTTTAAATTGCAAAATCCAGCTGAGAAAGGAGTTGCATCTTTTGTTGAATCCTAATTTCAGCTACTTTGGTAATTAATTAAAACACATTAAATTAATTAGTTAAAATTCTTATTTCACAATTATCAAGACAAATAGACAAAGTGATCTTTTTCCAAGGAAAAGGTAGGAAAGTGGGTCTTCCTTGCTTGAATGCCATTTTAAAAAAATCACATACTTTTTTACAGTTCTTCACACACTGCTCTGACATTTCTTAGATTAACCTGATYRCTTCAAGCAGTGGTGCATAAAACTTTGCARTCTACTATATCAAATGTACCTGAATTGATCAGGTAAACCATAGTGACTGAAGCAATTACTATTTTCTGTCAACTGACTTAGAAGAAGGTTTCAGAATTGGCTTTATCCTCTTAGACAGAAACAGCTCAGAAATTTCATTTGCAGGACTGCATTTCCTATCGTATTACGGCTTTAAAGYACTCTTTAATTTTAGTTATATTTTTACATCATTAGCCAATAGTACATTAAATACATGTGGTTTAGGAAAGATATATCTTAAAGTGTCATTGAAAATTTGTGACTTCCTTMATTTTGTAATTAATTCTTAACTGATAAAAAAAAGGAGCAGTGATCTTGTAGCAGCAATTGAACTGAATTATGCCACTCTACTGAGATTTCTGGCATAAGGCAGTGCTGTTTATCAGATATTCTTGAAGTTGTTTAAGAATTATTAAATTGCAACAAAGTTACTTAAGGTGTGGCTTTTAGATTAATAATAATAGTCTGAGAAAATAAGTTATTGCTAACTATCTTAAATAATCTTCTTGAAGTATTCTCTAAAGGATAAATCAGTATTTTTCCTTAGTCAGTAGGCTTTGGTTCAAATCATAGACCTGGGGGCTGCTGTTTWAATAGAACATGTGAGGAAGAGGTTTATAAGGACATCCTTAATCAAGACCAGAAATCCATCAYGTTCAGTGGCCTCAGTCTGGCAGGRACCAGGAGCAGATACTTATGGAAAGGCYATGAGAACAGGTAAACATATGATAATAATGCTTCAGAGGAAAAATTTTACAGYTTTCATCAGTTTGCATTTGAGGTACATTCTGCATGGATGACTGTAGCTGTGTGCTAACTAGTGTTGGCTGGATTYATTTTTTACTTCAATTGATGTAAATTGATGTAATTTCTTGAACTTATCTTTTAGTTTCTGCAATAGCTTACAGTACCTTGCTCCAGTTTAGATATTTAATGAAAATAAAAAATAAATTAATGTATAGTCAAGGATTTCCACTGGATATTATTTTAATTTGATGTTTCTCAGGATRTTTTATTATTAGAAATAAATAGAATCATAGAATATCCTGAGTTGGAAGAGACCCACAAAGATCACCAAGACCAACTTGTGGCTTTGCACACCATGTGTCTGAGAGTTATCTAAATGCTTCTTGAACTGTGTCAGGGTTGGTGCTGTGACCACTTCCCTGAAGAGGCTGTTTAKGTGCCCAGCCACCCTCTGGAAGAAGAACATTTTCCTGTTCGTTTCTCTGCTTCAAAACTTTGTAGACCTCTACCATAAAATTGACTCATTGCAGTTGCATACCTCTATCCTTTTTGGGTTCCTACAATTTATAATTTCAGTTYCTGTGAATATCTGGCCAATATCAATATATAGAATGGCTGATGCTATATTTAATGAAAAAATCGCTCTTCCAATTTTCTAAAGAATCTATTTTTATCCATCAAAAAGGTCTTTTACCATGACACTGGGAATGCTTTTGAATGCAGATGCAAAGTAAAAAAAACCTCATTTTGCAAACAAAATATATACCATTTCTATGACAAAATTGTATTTTCATATATGGAAAACACTCATTCACAACATCTGGATATAAAAATACTGGTGATGAATTTTATGTCTATTAGATATTTTATCATCTGYTTCTTACATTTGTTAAAACTGCATTTAAAATTTGAAGATTCTGATATAAAATACTGTTTAGGCTCTGGTTTTTTTCCCCTTTTGCTACTAACTATACCAGATTATTAGGAAAAGCAGCTTTAAGTATGAAAAGAAGGGCATTTGAGAGAGTACAGTCATACCGGTGCAAATATGTTTTCATTTCCTTTGGTTATTTTTCCCCAGTGGTAGTCACTAAGTGACTCACTAATAGCTACATTATGCTTTTCAACAGTACATTGACTTATTTCATTTGCAATGACAAGTTTATTCTTCATGTTTTTTGGAGTAGCCGAYTCAACTTTTGGGTTCTGCCAGTTCAGCAAAACTTAATTTTTTCCAGCAGCTACCCCAGAGGTTTTATTTTTCACAACAAATGAATTGCTTTTTTGCACTAATAAAACAAGTTTAGATAGAACTCATTTCAAAACTACCCATCATAAAACAGACACTTTAAAATTGACCTGAACATAAGATAAATGTATGGAGACATTGTAGTTTAAATGTTTAATTGCCCTTGTTCTCATCTATGGACCAGTTCCCTTTATATGGCCAAGATCTCTTCCCTTGCTAAGCTGTGATTTCATATGATGGGAATCTCTGCACATAGAATTGAAGTTCAGGTGGGAAATAGGTCTACATGGGCTATTGACACTTAAGACATAAAGACTGCACTGTTACAAAGGTATTATTTTTCAATATGTAATCTATTATTCTCAGAGGTAGTTTACAACAAAACCAAATGTTTTCCTAAGAAATTTAATTTTATTGGAAAGTAATTGCTATTTAAACTGAAACCCAGTATAGATATAAATGTTCCAACTATGTTTCTTAATCTTAGAGATCCAGGCTTAGGCTGTTAAAGCCTTTGTGCAACCTCATTGTGCATCTTTTGCAAAACAGTTCCCTTTTCCTTTTTTTTTTTTCCTTCTACATTTGTAAATAAATAGTTTGAAAATATCTCAGAATACTGTACATTGTTTTAAAGATTCGTTTTCGTGTGTTCTGTTTCTCAGTACACATGTGATTGCACTAAATATTATACCAACTCTATCATGATATTCTATATCCATTTATCTATTGATCCATGAACTTCTAAAATAAGAGTAGATTACCAGTTATTTGGTCTTTTTTTTCAAGAAGACAAACTCTTTCTTCCAATTGGAAGAAAATTAATTGCGGCAGGGGGCAATGGGGGCAGAGAGAGCAGGGAACAGAAACAAAAACACATCCTCTCAGATTTATTTTTTACATTGTTTACTTAGARGGTAATAGCTTGAAATCTTTCATTAGTTTTGTTGTCTTGCAGATCCCATACTCAGAGGAGAGAGTGATGACCGTTTTGTGTCAGTGCCAGCTGGAAGCAATGTCATGTACAGGGTGTAAGCAGCTATCTAACACCCTAGGTTCTGAGCTGGAGGAGAGATTTTAATCTGTAGGAATTCKCAAAGAACACTGTTACTAAATGTTCAAATTCTCTCTGTGTTCCCTTAGGCCCATCTCTAATACGGGCCCAGCTGCTGAAGTTGAGAGAAAGGAAAGCACAAGGAAAATGTAACTGGCAGCAGCAGAATAGTAACTGCAGCAGTGAGGAGGTGCTGTGGGGTTGTTAAAGCAAAACTACAACATGTGCTGACATCAGATGGAGCAATCTGCCTCCTGTAGCATCCTAGAAATATGTATAAACCTAGATGCTTTTCTGTGGACACTAAAAAAAACAACCTGGCTTAGTGAAAGCAAACACATTACATGAGAAAAAATTATGTTACTCTTACAGCATTATGTTTCACTCTATGCAAGATTGTACACAATTGCTGATTCTGCAGAAAGGAATAAAYACTAGATTTACAGGACTTTTGTCTTATTTGCTGAACAATGTTCAATGACCAGAGGAAAATCACTATTGCTAAATWYTTTCTGCTTCCTGCAAATACTGGCTTCTTGGTAGGCACAGTCCTGTTCAAATGCAGAAAACAGAACTTTTGTTCTCATGTTACTCATTGTCTCAGAGAAATCTTGAATATGTTTTTCAGGTGAACTCGATATTTTTTCTCTTCTTTGCACAATGGCTTCATAGATCCACAGTCTAACAACTGTTAACATTAATCYGGCACCCTCACATAGAATGTGTCTTTACAGTAACCACTGGCTGTTGTGTTTTTACTTTTATTCTGTTTATAAACTGACATTAACATTCTAGCTTTCCTTGTCTGGAGTAAGACAACCAGTTGTCTAGAGGACATGAGRCTGAACAGTGCATTTGTTCTTCTGCTGTGAGGAACTGAGGTGCGACCATGTGCATCTCAGTTAACTGCATCCTGCTGCAGTCATCACCATTCATGAAACAAAGATCATATGAACATTGTTGGGTGAGAAATGATGTGTCTTAACACTGATKAAATGCTTTCACTACTGCCTTTGTTTTACACTGAAAAGTCTTAACTSTGTCTTGAATAACGTAGATTTACATACTGGTAAAACCCAGGCCTTGTAGYCTCTCTAAAGACTGATTCAGCTTCCATTATTCTGATGCCAGGTATTACTAACTGGCCAGTGGATCCCTCACAAGCTCTGTAAGTCCCCCTGAGATGGATTTCTCCACTGTCTTAAAAAATCTCAGTCCTGAGGGTATTTTGTTGCACAATTTGAATGTGCACTTATGAACAAATATTTCATTTTCAGAAATACGTGGTTTATTTTTTTATTTGTTTCATATGTGGAATTTCCATTTTAAGGTAGCAACATAAAAGAGCTCTATTACAGAATTTAATACAAATTATTGTGGTGGTCTGAATACCAGTGTCACTGTGTTCAGAAAACTACTTGTTCCAAATAAATACAAGATTCTCTTAGGTCAGAAGAAGAGTCAAAAGCTCTGCCAGATAGATCCTCAGTGGATATAAGACCCTYGTTCACTACCATAGAGAGGATATTTGCACCACACCAGGTGCAGGGCTGCAGGAGGGAGGAAACAATGCTCTCTTGTGGAACTAGAGAGAGAAATAGTCTCCTATCTCCCACTACCCTTGTTCTCTGCCAAGAAGACATTCTTGTACTGGCACCAAAGTGCTAAACCCAGAGGCACAGAGACCAGAAGTATAATAGAGAAACAGAATTTCAAAAAGGATTGTTTCTTTCTTGCATTAAAAAAGCCTAGACATGTGGAATTGACTTTTCCACTGATAAAAACCCACCCAGAAACATAATTTACAATGTTATTGTGAGGCATAATTCAGGAAGACATAAGAAAAAGACTTGCAGGGCTTGCCACTAGAATGGAAATCACACAGACATTGATAATTTTGAGATCTAGTTATCAAATCCTCACATRAAGAAAAGTTGTAGGAATTTACACTAATTTCCATTGCAGCAACRTTGCAAAAATTTATGGTTAGATCTTCTCTTTGGCAGCCACTAGAGGACAACCTGATCACATACTTTTAAGTTAGTCTGACGTTTATACCCACAGTAGTGCATAGGCACCAGTAGCCTTTAATCTACTGTCCCTTCCCTCCTACAAAACTGATTTCTAAATGCTACAAAATGCCAAAATTTTTAAACATATGAAAAAAACAAGTGTCTCCCAGGTCTGTGTGAGCATCTGTATGTTCACATATATCTGATCCATAAGTTTTGATCTGTGAAGAAATGTAGAGTTTTGCACAGCTGTCAGGAAACAAAGCAAAAGAATTTTCATGAAGGTAAATAAATAGGAAGTATGGAATATTGTGWCCTCTGATTTGTTTGGCCCTAATCGATTCAGGTATTTGGAAGTACCTTCATCTTATGTTTTTAATGGCATTTTAAATAACTACTATAACTAGTCTACTGGAACATGYATATTGCAGTATTGCCAAAAGGCTTCAATTTACCATATGTAGCAATAATGTACAGTGAGAGCTTCTTCTCTAGAAGCCCTACAGTCTGAGCAGTTAAGGCAGAAAGGGTGATAAAAGAAAAAAGGTGTGTGTGTGGGAGGTTTAGGGTTCATCCACCTGCAGAAACAAGGGGATCAAAAGAGAGACAGTAATGGGATTTGTCAATGCACCTGGTACCTCAGAGGGTGTCAGCACAAGGAATAGCAAACAYTTTCTCCCTGTAAAGATTTCTCTTAACTTTAAGAATAAGGTATTTATAGTTTCGCCTTTGAGAAAAAACAATAACTTTTAATTGTTTTTTTCTTGAAATCACTCATTTATATAGTTATGCAAATATATCTAGATTTTTATTTTCATGCWCATTAGAGAGGCTGGCTGAAGGAAAATTACCATTTCTTCTAGCATCCCTTTCTCCTCTGTACTGAGTGAATTTTTCTCTGCAGGTATCTACAAACTTCTTTTGTAAGCTAGGACAGTCTTACTTCCACATATTTACCCATATAAAGCTCATCATGCAGCCTGGAACTTCCCAATCTCAAATATATTTCCTTCTTCTTCCCATTTTTGTTAGACTTTCCCCTGAAATAACTCTCATTACATCCAACTTCCATCTGTCCACAGTTTGCATGATGAGATCTAAAGAGGGTTTGTGTTTTACTTAATTTTACATTGAATCAGATTTTTGCACAAAAATCAGGGCTTCTAGCCCTTAAAGGGTTAGTAACTAAATGTACACTGAAAGCTCACTGGGGTGGGAGCAGCAAAGGCACAAAGCATTAAGTCAGAACAGCAACAGGGAAACAATGTCAGCACAAGGACAATAAACACTGTTATTCTTAGTGCTCCAGGAATAACAGTGATTATTGTTCTGGTTTAAACATCATGTTGTTTCAATAATTTTTCTGGACAACAGCAATAGTGTAAGAGGAAGCACAGAGGTGACCTATAAAGAGATTTTAAAATTATAAAAGGAGAGAGAGAGAAATGTCTTTTTGCTCATGTTAATTTTGCATTGATGGAACGCTAAGAATGCTGAAACCATAACACCTAGACAGATGTGAGTACATATTGATTTATTTCTTCTTGACAATAACAGCTTCTGAATTACCACGGCACACAAACAGCCATGTGTATGGCCCCATAAAGGATCCCTTTCCTCCCCCTCATCTGCCTCTTTGGTGATTGATCACTCTGTTACATTTGCCTTTCAATGAGACTGTAAGATTTTGAAAGGAAGATCCTATCCATAAATGATGCACCAAGCTAGTTGAAAGCTATTGAATAAAGCAGCATATTGATAGTGTATCACTATTCCCCACATGAAAACAGGTATTGAACAGGTACCAGTGAGATATCTGCCTTTATGTGTATTTCTTTATTTGCATTCACTGCCACTAAATGGATGCTGTGAATCACTATAAAATTTGTCTACAYTGGCACTAGCTTGCATTGTAAAATACTTGCAATGCCTTCATAKTTAGAGTACATCCAATAATGACTCCCTGCTGCTCAAAAACTGCCTCAGCATTGTAAGGGAATTCGCAAATATCAGTACCTTGTCTGAGGAGTCCATTGTGGCCCACTGCATTGTCATTGGAGATGTAACAACACAGTATATGGTGTATAGCAACTGAAAAGTAATAGCTCACATTTCCCAGTGCTGTTCCAGAATGTTCCAACTCACATTTCAGCAACAGTTTGAACAGCTGAGACCCAAATGGCAGCTGTAGAAAACACTGGTTTCAGGCCTGAAAGCATTGGTCAGCACAGCTCAGTCTTCTATTTTTCCTTAATACCTTTTTGAAATACATTTGTTAATGCCTGGTTCTATCAAAAACCTTCCACAGGTCTAATTCCTAAAATGCGAAGACAGATCTCCAGAGAAATATATCAAAATAGTTTTATAAAATGWATGCATAAAATATTTTTTCATGCTTGTCTTGAATTTTGCAAAAGTTACTTGATTAAACCMAAACCACAAAATAGGACAATTAGCTCAATTTATTATGTCATATTGGGATACGTGTTTCTATTATTCTCTTGAAAAATCTCTCTTAAAAAAACAGGCATAGGTATGAAACAAGTCATTAGGTATTCCAGCTAAAGGCTACTCTGCTTCTTTTTTTCCAGAAAGCCCAAATTACTCCTGCTATCTCATAGTGTTCTACAAATGCTTTGTCTTTGTCCCTTTTGATTTCAGCTGCTGCAGACTTAAAGAAAAGACATAGCATGGACTGAATTATATTGAGGGAACTTCCACCTCCAGAAATATTCYAGCTTCCCAGCACAGTCCCTTCCATTTCAAGCCCTTGTCAGTAATCACAGGAAAGAAAAGTGTAACAGCTAAGGCCATGAACAAGCAAAAGAGGCATCAAGAAGAGAAAAGCACAAGTGTAGATCAGAAGAGCAAAAAGAGATGACTTACAAAAATAATTTWAAAAAAAATCTARCTACATTTTTCACATGAARCACTTAGACAATCTGAAAACGGGATGGTTACAAAACCCTGCCCTAAGCAGWGTGGTCATTGCCATTCACAAGTCATGAAAAAATGTTTGTGCAGGCCATACTATTTCAAATTATGGGATAAAGGAAATGGTTACAGATGTAACAAGAGATTTCATAAAAAAGGCACTTTACGCTTTTGCTGGAAAGCAGTAACAGGCATTGCAGGGGAAGCATGAACCTGAAAGAACATTTAACCTACAGTAGATCAGGACTTTATGCACTAGTGATAAGCTGGACTAAGCCAAAATAACCTTTTAGCTGATAGAACTGCCTTCTCCAATACTCAACTCTTTATAGGTGAATGGCCTAGAGAAAAAGTAGGAAAAATAGTGAGACTGACATGCAATAAGTTTTGCCATACAGCAGTTTACTTCAAAATCTTGAGCACTGAGCTCAATCACATAATATTTGTGAGTACAGGACTCAAAAAGCATCTGYCAAAAGAAACTTTGGAGCACAGGGTCCTGTCTCCTTCAAGGCAACTGCATGGTTGTGGATGTAACWGCCTGTTTGAGACAGATGTTTACAGAGAATGGTCAAGCACACAGGTGTTTCTAACATTTCCATGACTGGAAAATACACAGCAGATTATGTGCCAGGAAGAGCACAACTTTGCAGTTCATATAAAACAATCTAAGCTGGCACTAGAGTGTTAGATTTCAGTAGCATTTTAATAAATGCACATAGTGAATCCAGTAACACAAATAGTTACCCCGGGGCCTCATGCTAGTATTTCAGCTGTCCTTATARTTTTCTGTATCCTAACTCAGATATATTTACACAGCCTGACAACACTCAAGACATACCAGCAATATTTGTATAGGCTTCTAAAGMAGTTAACACTTCCCAATTCACTCAAATTCAAGCATTTCAAAAACTGTTCCCCAGTTTGTGCAGCCAGTAATCTTGGTATTATTTCTGGACACTGGCAGAAGTTACAAAGGCTGACTWTTCATTTAGCATTTCCATTAGGTTGTGCCCATCTCTTATGATTAACTTTGGTGAGGTTGGCCAGACCATGCCAGCAATCACATGAATGAGATAATTATAGACACAAAGGGATTTTACAGTGTTGGCTCTGTTARCCAAATTAGCTGTTGGTGGTGAGGGCTGCAAGACATCAAGACATCTGTTATTCTTTCRTTTCCTAAAAGCAATTTGTCAAAACCAGTAGTGTTTATAGCTATAAAATGAAACACTGGAATAAATTCTTGGTTTCAAACAGTCCAGGCATATTAAATTACTCTGTGCCCACTTAACATTATCTCTGGAGAAATGAATAAATGGGAGGAAAAAACTATTTCTATCAATACAAGCCACTTAATGTTTCTTGCAAAGAAAATGCAAAAGTACCTATTTTAGTCTTGTACCTAAAAGTGAATTGAGAAAGAACAGAATGGAAGTAGAAAAGTAGACAAAGAGAAAAGAAAGTAAGAGCAATATTACGAGAAAAAGCAATAGTAATTGATTTTAAAATCAAATAAACTCTGGAAAGTTTCCAAATGAAACTGCTTCACAGAAACACAAAAGAGGGTGGAAAAAGAATGCAAATGCTTCGGTACTGGCTGCAATAGCCCCACTGKATTTTACATTTCAGATATCATGAAACCATCTGACTAAATGGCATTATTTCTCAATTTTTCCATTGCTTATTTGCTTTACTGCTCTTTTTCATCCCAGTCATAGAACAGTCACTTTGGACAACTATCAGAGTAGGACTTGCGTAGTATCAGCTAAAATTTTAACTTTAAATCATTATGGAATATATCAGCAGGAACTCCAATTCTAAGTAATTTTTCTTTTCTTTTCTTTTTTTTTTTCTTTCTGAATCCTGTACCTTTCAGTAGATTTCCTTGTGAAGTGTGGGTGCAGAGGTCAGAGTGTGCTTTTTTTGGCTGGGTTGTCTTTACTCAGTTAACTGTAACAGAGAAAGCACCAGTGCTTTCATGTGTAGATGGATTTCCACCAGAACTTTTTTTCTTTTCTTTTTGTGGGAAATGATTACTGTTCTTTACATTACTTTCTTTCACTTTGATACAGTAAGAAAAAAGGTCACATCTGACTTTGAACAATTCTACAGATGACCCTWGGAACATTCCTTGTCAGCCTCACTTAGCATTTCCAACCAAGGCCTGAACTACATGCTGAGTTTGACGGGTTGTTATTACTTGTGATATCAGACCAGCTTCCCTGCTGGATATCAAGTTCATGTATCTAACTTCCCTCCCTGTGGCAGTTTTTCTCTTAACTAAGCATGGGCCTGTTTGTCCCTGCAGACTCCTTTTAGACATGTAGTGCTTTCTTGGTTTCACACAGAATGAAAAACTAGGCCTTGGAGGCATTCTAATTTATTTGCCTTATCTGAAAGTGTCCCTTCAGCAGAAATCACTTTGTAAAAGTGATACCATGGCATCATGTAAACATATTCCCAATATAATTTTTCCATCCCAATATTCATTTACTCATCAAAACAATTTTTATCTCCTTTCTCCTTAATTCATATTCCAGTTCTAGTGTGGCAAAGATAAAATCAACATGCATCTGATTTATTTTTTTGTAATGTRCTAGGTCCTTTTAAGTAACTTTGATACCAACTGAAATATTGTTTCCCAGTTGCACACAGAGCGATGTTTATAGTTTGGTACCTCAAGGGTTTTTAGCTCTGCAGTGGTTTTCATTTGACTTTGTCAGATTTAGTGAAACAGGTAATTATTTTCCTGAAGGCATAACAAGTTTTTTTCAAGACTTAATAAATGTTCASTTTTAAAGTTCAAAAATATTTAGATTAGGTATGAAGAATCAGCAAATACTTCCATATATAATGCCTTCCCTTCTGTGCAGAGAAGGCATTTTCATTGCCCCTTGCCCCTCAAATCCCAAATTCATCCAGGCAGAGAGAAAATAGGCAATCCTCCATGTCATGCATTCTGTGTGTCTGTTGGCCCTATCAGTACTGTCTTCAGGGAATGTAAGGTGTGTTTTCAGGAGGCAACTCTCATTCCCTTTATATTCATCAATCTACTGATCTCCTGAAGCTSTGTCACTAGGCAGAGGGGTTCTGGACTGGACACCACTAGTACAACCTAATAACACTCTGTACAAACCAGTATGATTAGATTAAGCTTAACTCATGAATGTTTTTGTTTTGCTACACATGGGCAATGAACTTTCCCCTAAGTTCGATCTTTTTATGTTTCTGATAAGTTCAAGTACTGAACAATTTCAGAAACTAATGTGGAGTTCAAAGTGTAAATTTGATCTACCATAGAAATCTAAAGTATTTTAAACTGAGAAATTTAGATGACTGATTAGCTCACAGCAAGAGTGGTACTAGAAAACAACACAAATAAAGAAAGATTATGTGCTTTACAATTGYATTTATTTGCCTTATTATTTCTTAAGGAGAAAACTGGTCACAGAACAAAATGTGGAAATTCAAAAAGAATTCATATAAATAAAGAAARTGTATATCTGGAGCTTATTTCCTTGGGCTAGAAAATACCTGAGGCATATATCTTTGCAGTTTCCAATTCTAATTAGGGATAATAGGTGTGAAATGAAAATCCAGATTCAAACAACATTAACTAGCACAGAATATGAATTCTTATCAGACATTAAGTTTTCAGCAGGTACAAATCTAAATCTGTTCAACTGATAATATTTGAAACCTTGAAATGCTTTCATTCTCAGCCTTTACTTTTAGTGTAGAATGCTGTACAGTTTTTGTATTTCAGCATACCCTTGAGAGTTATAAGTCAAATCGCTTTGATTTTTCCATCAACTGTTAGTATAGAAATTTAAAAGAACTTTTCAGCTGATTTGCTTTATTTGTTTTGCAGAAGAGGTTAAATACTAAACTACACATCTTAGCTCTCATTTGTTATTTAATTTGGTTACAGTACATTTTTCCTTCTGTCTCACTCCCTTCTTTTCATACAAACTCAATGGATTTTCTGACTCAAATAAGGAAATTAATAAATAATAATAATAAAAAAATCTGCCAAAAACCCCTGTTGTRCTTTCACAAGCAGATGTCATTCCCACAAGTTCTTTTATGAAAGTAGCCTTTTTTTTATTATTATTTTGCACCATTAGTATTTTTAAATACTGAAAAGTATATGCAGACTGTGACATTCCAATATAAATACTGGCTGCAGTAGTTCTTATTGACAACGAAATATCATCCAGGCTGTGTTTGGACAATGCAGCCTAACCATGGACTTCAAGGCAAAATGGTGCTGAGCCATGAAGTCACTAATCCAGTGATTGCCAAAACCCTCTCTTTCGCTTATTTGTAGTGGATTGACCTTGGCTGGATGCCACCAAGCCACTCCATCACTCTCCAGTGAGACAGGGGAAAGAAAATAAGGTGGAAAACAACTAGTAGTTTGAGCAAAGCAAACCAAAAGTCTATGAGCAGTTGCTCCAGAGAGGAAACAACGTAAAATAACAAACAACCCTCCCCCTTTAGCTTTCATATCTGAGCTGACATCAYGTGGTTTGGAATACTCCTTTGGCCAATTTGGGTCAGCTGGYCTGCTTGTGTCCCCTCCCAAGATCTTGCCCATCCCCAGCCCCTTGATGGGAGGAATGTTGAGAGATGATGTTCTGCCAGCCCTGCTCAGCAGTAGCCAGAACACTGGTGTGTTATCAACACCTTTCTAACTACCATGCAAAGCACAGCACTGTGAGGGCTGCTGTGGGGAAATGATCTCCATCTCAGCCAGATCCAATACAGCATCATAGTTGTAAAAAGCATTTTGGGACCTTCCAGTAACCCAGTACCCACATTTTGTTTCTAGTATATTTAACATTAATGTTGCCCTGGCTCATATGTGTCGTGGGCATAAAAATGTATTGCTAATTTCCTGAAAACTGGAAAAGGATAATTTGAACAACTCCCTACACTTGTAAGGTTTCAATTTGTGTCACAGCTGAAAGAGGAAAATTTACCAAGGGTGTGGACTCTGGAGTGTAGATGAGTATTTTRTCTGTTTTTTTCCTTGTGGTAAGTCAGTTCAGACAGCAATACTTACACTGTGTACTCTTTTTTCCTATTTGTTGGATAATATCATATGATAGATACAAACATTCATTTGCCCTGTTTTATCTGTTAGATTTAGTAAAATTATGAAAATAATTGCTACAGAAATAACAGCTGCTTACAAAAATAAATAAATACTGGTATCTGTGTCCAAATAATTATTTATCAGCATGAATTTGCCCTCAAAGCTAATGTAAATGAAAATAGTTTGAACATTCAGTGTTGATCAGAGAGACACCATGATGTACTTCAACAAACCATTGACAAATACAGATGGGAAAGGGTCAGTGCATTTATATTCCTAGCTGTTATTTAGACAGATGGCCAGTCACCGCCACTGAAATTTTCCCCCCCTAATTTAAAATTAATGAAGTACAAGAGATCCACTAATTTTTTTTTAATATTTCCTGGGGGAAACAAATGTATTGCTGTCTTTTGCCTCCCTCCTCCTACAAGTAGCATTTCTGTCTCATTCTGAAGCTGCTGCTTAGAAAATTAACAAGTGCAGCTCTCACCTACATGAAGTTCATGATTTTAAGAAAAAGACAGAATACAAAATTTTACCATCATTTTTACAATGAAAAGAAGAGCTCTGTACTTTGGTGGCATTTTAGGTGGTTTGGGGTATTTTTTGTTTATTTGTAGGYTTTTGGTATTGTAACCATGCATGTTGTCTAGACTTGGTTTTGACAGAGTAGCTTTGACCTAAGTGAAACTGGGAAGAAACGTCCAGATTTTTAAATGCACTTACAATTTTCTGGATCTATTATTATCTGAGAAAAGAAGCTACATTTTAAAAATTCTACACTTCTTTATGTAGTCTTCCAGCCAGAATGTTACCTCAGAAGGTCTATTCCCAGAACTATGTGAACATCATTGCTGATGCAATCACAGATGCATTTGACAAATAAAATTACAGTCATAAACAAATAAGTCACATTGGATGGAAACCAGGAAGAAACAGGGGAAAACCAATGTTTATTGGAATGGAAATAACCAAACTGGACAAGAAAGGTCTTTTCTAAAAAAGATGGTTAAAAAGAGTGAAGAGAACAGAATAAATATCAAAAGCTAAAACATAATCYCTGGATTTCATAACTTCAGAACTTAAGAAAAATGTGAATTTGAGTATTAACATATCAGACCTGTCTCAAGCCATATTTTACCTAAAATCTAGTAATAACTCTTAAGCACTTGGTCCTTGTCAGTCAGTGTTTTTTGCATACTATATGCTGATGGTATTTTAATGGCTACAGGTGAAAATAATTGATCTGAAAACCAAAAAGTTCTTTTCTCTTGATGCCTTGGGAAGGCTGACCTGAAACAAAGACTGGACAGAGCTAGAGAATAAAGCAGATATTTATTGAAAGGCCCGAGGATACCCCTGGGACACCAGAACCTGACCAGGTGGACCCTGAATAGTGCCCTGGCCCCGCCCCGGTCACGAGGCCATACCCTCTTATAAGTTTGGGTCTATTTGTATATTGGTGTTTAATTGTCCAATTACAACTCCAGGCTGTGAAGTCTCATCCTTCTTGTTTTCTCTTCAGTCCATCCATCGTTGTTTATGCTTTTGGGCCAGAAAGTTGTCCTTGGGTTCCAGCAGGAAAGGATTTGTTTTGTCTACCTACTACCTACTAGCACTTAATATGAAGCTTAAAACTACTACACCCAAAACAGCATGGAATCTGGAAAACATAAAAGCTAAAACTAAAGRCATCCCTCTGGCAATACTACCTTCTGCTTCCCCTCCATCTTAGTTTTGCTTAAACTGAGCAGAGCTATCATCTCTAATAAACAGTAGTAGTATGGTTGCTATATTCATGTTAGATGTCTCCGTGATATGTGTGCAGTGCGTGGAACATTTCTGCTGCTGGATAGGTCACTTCAAGTGAACAAGATTCCTTTGCGAGAGATGTGTAACACCTCCTTTTCCGAGTGAATGAAACACAACACTGATATTCTGGAWATAACAGTGTGCCAATGTTTTTTCCAGATGAAACTACTCTGCATTCCTTCTTTACCTGGCATAAAATTAAACAAAAAATCGGAGGGAAAACCAATTTTTTGCCTTCATTTTTAAAGACATATCTGCCTATTAATGTGTTGAAATGATTGAAACAACTGTGGTCAGGTTGAGCTAGTTGATGCTCAAGGGAAAGTCCCAGCTATGTAATAAGAATAGCTTGATATTTTAGACTAACCGGGATAACAGATGAAGAACATGGAACAATAGTTAGTCAGTSTAGAAGCTATGCCTCTACCCACAAAACAGCAGCAGGAACATATTATGTCCCTATTAGGTTGGTAGAGAAACAGTTAATACAATACAGYGAGCTCAGTTTGAGCTTTAGTGTGTTGACACAGCTGCAGACTATGACAATRAAATCAAGCTAAGGGAGCGTGGCCTTTTGCCATGATGACTTTGGGGTGGAAGCAGGCTTTCTGAGGTACCTCTGCGTGTCACTGTTAGATGAGTAAAATCACTGGCAGATATTTTCAGCAAGCGCTGCTTCACGCAGTACAGTAAGCAAAAAACTTGTTTGAATTTGTCTTGTGTTCTTACCCAGAAAGGAGTGCATGTGATGGACACTGTGCATAGTAGGACATCCAAAGATTTGCTTGGGACCTTGTATATATTGATATAAAATTCTGTAGGTGGATGAAAATCAAGACGTGCTCAGTAGCTATTACTGGGATGAAAGATCACGTTATAAAAGAGACAAGTTTTGCAAGGACCAGAGAAGTAGCAAAGAGTGAAAGTAGTGATATTTTCTTCTCTRAGTAAGGGAGCCATTATACTGATTATAGAGTACTTTCTCACAGTACTTCTGCCTCAAGTGGTGCAAGAGATACTATATCAATATAYTGCTGAGAACCAGAAACCAAGTAGRGACCTTATCTTTTTTTAATTGCTGAGATACGTGGGTTTTTTGGTTCATATTTAAAAAGTGTAAAGAAATTTAGAACTTTGAGCACAGTTTAATAACTAATGAAGTATATTTGTAAGAATTGTACCAACAGGGCTCTGTTTTTTGTTTTCTTTGCCACAAACCAAAAAATAATTAACAAATTGCATTTATTTCTGTCTAGTGTCAAAGCAAATTGCAWGTACAAAATTCTTTATATTCTCCAAATAATAAATCCAAGTTTGTGTAGTTTTAACTAGCCCTAATAACCCATCTCTTCCATCAGGTCTGAAACTGTGATGTTGAGGCTCAGATCAAAAACAGAGTGTGTGCATGYAAGTTTTATGATATTATGTTGATCTCAAAGATTGTGGATAGAATTTCTGCTTCTCAATTGACTCATTTTTTCCAAATACTACTCTGAAAGCCACATTATTTTCAGCAGGATAGAAGGCTGAGTGGTACAACTTATACCTTCTAACTGCTTGTAAATAGGACCTGGTGGCTGTTATTTCTTTTGTGAAATCTCTTCATATTAAAAAAATTCTAATCCAAAGTCCATTTCAAGCCATCCTTCAGTGGGATATATAGAAGCCAGTAGACTCCACAATATTATTATGGTGATTATTATTATAATGACTATAATATTTGCTTGGTAGGGAAGAAACTGGAAGCGGAGAATTTCAGTCTGTGTTACAACCATTCATCTACTTGCAGTACAACCTTCTACAACAAAATACTGCCTGCCTAACACCAAATAATTCTGCTTCTGTCTAATTTCAGCTTTCCAAATAACAAAGTGTAGACATCTGTCAAGATGGAAACTAATTTATTCAGAGTTAAAATGTGGTATTAAGATGGATACTTTTTTTTCTTTTCCGTTTTCCCTTATTAATATGAAGCTTTGAATATGCACAGGGAAATTTGCACACATGCAATCAGTAAAGTAGTTAGATTCACATCCCATAACATACACTGTTCCTACCCAGACAGAGAAACATGAAAAATAACTAAATTATCTGTACTTTATTTAACAGTCCAGTTGAGCAGGTGAARAAAACTGAGATTTGACATATTTATTTATCCTTTCTCATTACACAATTTTTACATTCACATTCTTAACAAAACAAACAACCAAGAAATGCATTTTATAAAATACATCTTTACATGATGTTGAAGTGCAGCTGTTTACTGCAGGTTTCATAAACCTCTGGTTAATGAGATAGAATACAATTTCAAAAGGCAAAAAATAATCCTTCAAGTTTTCTTCAAATAAAATGAAAAATGATCTTTTGAGAGAAATCTTATCACCTCCAAATATTTTAAATGAAGAAGCAGAAACATAGTTAATTTTTCTCATTATCATGCACACATACGTTAATTCTTTGGAAACCATGGACAAAAATTGCAATATTGAAGTCATGGTTACATGAAGAAACTTTCGAAAGTCCTTACCAAAAAGCTTGTCTGATTAGCATAGATGTGTGCAACACACTTTGCTGCTCAAATTGGAACAGTATACATAAGGAAAACACTTAGAACTGAGGCTGGATCCATACTGTTCTCTTTCTTAAAAGTCTCTATTACAGAGACTTTAGGAGTGAAATTTTGTTTGTTTGTTTGTGGTTTTTTGTTGTTGTTGTTGTTGTTGTTGTTGCTTCTTTGAAATTCTAACTAGAGAAGCTAACCCTCATGAAAAGATCCTCCAGTATTATTCAGCCTTACACATTTCTGAGGCCTTCTGGTTATGACTAATGTTCAAGGATATCCCTCCTGAAAAGAGAGAACAGATTTCCAGTAGGTTGCTAAGGTGGAGAATATATTGCCTTAGATTCCATTATGTTTCTTTAAAAGTTCCAATCCTGAAATGATAGAAACATAAAAGGATTGCCAGAAAAATGCCCTCTGCATCATAACGAGCTGGTACTTACCTCTCCTGGTGTTTAGTTCCCAGCTGTCCCAGCCTGCATGTCTTTCATCATCTCTCTAATTTATCCCAATCTTTTCATAGTCCTAAGAAACAATGCTGGCAGCAAAGCAAAAGGTATTTGACCTTTGCAATGGATAAAGATATAAAATATCTTCTCTTTTTTTTTTTCAGAAAGCTGTCTGCWTTAAAACTGTGTCCCTAGTGCCCAGAAATGTGTTCAGCAATCCTTGCCAGGCTAACCTTGGACAGCACAGACCAGTTGCAATGTAATTTTTTTGACCGCTGCTGTCCATCTGAGCATCCTTGAAACTACTTCAGTAGCTRTTGAATACAGAGGCGATCAATGCTCTGGAGATCTTTTCCTTCTCTGATTTATGTTGATTTTTTCAACAGTATTATTTGGAACAGGAAAATGAAAACAACCTTCCTGATTGCAGGTAACCATGTAGACAAAAGTCCAAGAGGCCTGAGTTTTGACCTCCACTAGGAATAAAATTATCACTGTGCTTTACAGATTTTGKTTTTTTTGCATGTCAGTTTCCTGCTCTCCTTCATCCCCACCACATGCAGCAGAGGTGAGCACAGTAGATACTCCTCTCTATTGAACAGATTGACAAACCCAGCCTCAGGCTGGTGGACTTTCCTGTAGAGTTATCACCTTTCCATTCACGGCATGTACTTTCATCTCTTGATGAAAAACACCATAGAAAAAAGGTAATAGGCCATTGATTTGGAAAATAACACCAATGCAGTAATCAGTGTACAGTTTCCTCCATCCCCACTCAACCTGTGGCTCAAATATTAACACAACCTTTCCATCACCACACCCCTGTCTTGAGCATTAGTAGTTTTGTTTTGTTTAATTCATGTGATGGTGGTGTTCCTGTCAGAAAGCCGTCCACAACTACTTACAGTCTGTCACTTCATCTGCAAATATCAAATCATCCAYTGGTTTAGTTTACTCTTCATGCCTGGGACAGCTGCATTTTGACAGACTGAGAGTRTTCCTGCTGGTTCTACAAAGCAGTTTGACTACTGTTGTTTGATTTAGTCCTATTGTATGGTTTTACCACCTACACATTTACCCCAGCAAAAATTTTGTACAGAAGCTTTAAATATTTATTTAGAAAATAACTTTATTATGAGGTTTGGAATAAGCTTTCGTACAAGGAATATATCATTTCAAAGCATCCTTGGATATTTTTCTATGAAATAGAAAAAAGTCAATGTGAAATCTTTTAAGGCAGCCATCCTATATAGTGATAGAATTTGCTTGGGTTCTTTCACAGCACAATCCCTCCCCTCTGACTATCCTCCCGAAGGAGGTGACTGCCTTCTATGCTATATGGTTTAACACTCCCTTATTACATCTTACTGTAGGATCCTATCTCACTCTCCTTCCAATACAGGAACACTTGGAAATCAAAAAGTAATATGCTTGCAATAAAGGGTGTAATAAGTGTTTTTTGCCTTTTCACAGGAAATGAGACTTTTATTCTGAAAAGCCTATATACAGACTGAAAAAATTCTCAGACCCTGCCCAACACAGATATTTGATGGTGAAGAATCTGACTCCAAATGCCTAATGAATTCATATGATATGAGAAAATCAGAATCATAGGAAAGCAATTTTTGCAGCATAATTTGAAATACGTACTATTATTTTATATGTATTAATGAACTCTGAGCTATTTTATAATTCAAATACATGTAACATATTGACTTATTTCATAACATATAACAATATCAAGTATTAATTACTACTTTTTTTTACATTACACATGTACTGTGTTTCTGTGCACATATTGAATGTGTTGCTGCTTTAAGTCTTCTAAGTCTTCTATCCATTGGTAATAGCCCCTCTCATAATGAAACTCTACTATTTTTCTGTTATTTTTTTGTGTTTAAACAAATCCTCCTGAGTAATTTGACTCTGTTAATATTCACTTCCATTGTACAAGTTCCATAGATAGGTTTAGACAGWCAATTAAAAATAATGCTAATCAAATTATAATGTCTATGCTTCTATTAAGTTCAAGTACTACAGATAGAAGTTTTGCTTGAGCAAAACATGTARACATGTGCTAAATTTCTTCTTYTTWTTTTTTTTAATATATTTCTGTTTCTAGTAYACTTTCCCAAGAATTTATGTCTCTTTCTTCATCTATGTTTTAGTAAGGTTGGCATTACTTTTCTGACCTAACAAATCCACTGTATTTCTTCAAACTCTAATTTAATTCTTCAAGTGGGACCTCTTTGATCATTAATTCAAATCTGATGTAGTATCCATCYAGGCTTCCAGCTAGTGTTAAATGTCTTCTTAGCTCATCTTTTCTATGTATCTTAYATTCTTATTGAAGTCTTGCAGGTGGTCTTGACATGCTTACAAAAAATCTCAGCAGTAGTGAGAGCTATATAGTGGAAAAGATTTTTATATTCCAAATGTGGGGGAGAATAATATATCAAGCAGGCAAAGACTGAACCTGTGTATTAYACTTTACAATCTGGAAGTACACTTCTTCAGCTTTAAGAGATTTTTACTAATAAGAATAATTATACTTGCAGTTCCTAGTATTTTGTAGGTGTGGCTTAAAACAAATAATTAATTATAAGCAAATATATATAATATATACTGACCCTACATTGAAACAGGAGAAGCAGAGAGTGAAACTGCAGAGAAGACATTCATATTTTATCTACAGAAATKATTTAAAATTAGATACACTTACACTGGGAGTGGAAGACATACAAGTCTGAAAACMATGTCTGGAAACCTAGAAAGTGAAAGGAGATTAATGTAAATGCYAGAGAAGGTAGATAGTGTAAGACTGAAAAACATCAAGACAAAACACATCTCTGAGGCTTGGGATAAATACTCAACACTAAAGATTCTCTCATCTGTTATTCTATCTGTTGGTGTCAGGGATTCACAGACTTTTTCATATTAAGGACYGTTTTAGTGTGTGTCTGTTGTAAAATACTTGTGGCTTTAAAACCAGARTGAAATCAGGGTTCTTTATAGCCTTGTTATTAGGTTTCAAAGTTTCTGCAACAATGAAAACTGCTATTGAAAAGGAATTAAATTTAATAATCAGACTATTAACCAAGGATATTTGCTGCACATTACACAGAGACAAATTAAAAAGATTACTAAAGCTTCCAGAAAACATCTGTTAAACAATGCCAAATTGATGATAAAGAAAATTGAGTTGCCTTTGCAGTTAAGTTTAATTCATCTGTACCTMGCATAAAAGAGCTATCAAAGACAGCTATTCATTCATTGTTACTTTAGCAATGCTATATCTGTGAATCCTTAAAACCTGAGACCWAACTTACTGCCAAGTTTTTCTTTTTCTGAATTAATGGAGACAAGGATACATGAGTTAAGCTCTTCCATCTAGAGGATATAGCTATACCTTTATTGTCTGACACTATACAAAAATATGGATTCATTTCTATTTGACTTCAAATAAAGAAAAAAAAAATCCCAAACAAACAAAAAACAAGTTGTGGGGGAAAAATACCCAACCAAACTAAACAAAACACTGCAGCCCCAAAGAAGCCAAACCACAGATGGTTTGTTTTACCTAGCCTTTTAAAATACTGGTTATAAAAATCAGAGGTGTAGGATTTCACACGGATGAGCTATTTTCAGGGTTTTAGTCTTCAGTTTTATTTTTCTTTTATAAGAGGTGTTATAATTTCTGGAAGTAATTGCTATTTCCAAGTAAGTAAATAGTGCAGATGAATGAAAAGACATTGACAGAGTGACGGTTGGTACTGAGATCTATGTTCCTGCTGTATACATTTCATAAGGTTTGACTTTGGACTGGTTCTAATCCAGAGTTGTGGTTTGAGTGTCCATTAGTAATTAAATGCAGGATTTTGATTTAGTTTTGTCCAAAAGAAGTAGAATTGATAAGTTTGAAAAACAATCTGCAATGTTTAACTARATGCAGTGACAGGCAATGATCAGGAAACRGTCCTCAGACAATTACCCAAACAARAACRCTGATAGAAAAAGAAATCCAGTATGACTACTTCATGAAAAATTAGATGCTATTAACTCATGCTGGTTCACACATTTCCCTACAAATAGAAACATTAATTTCACAGGTGCTGGGATGGAAAAATGAAYCTCAATCTCCCCTCACTCCCCCTCCCTCCCCTTACTGTTTACTTCTATGCTTATAGTTCAATTTGAAGACTTTCTGATTACGTTACAGCTCCTTTTCTTCAGTGAGTAATTGTAGAATTTTTTTTAAAGTGAACAACTCATTCCTGGTTTATGTATCTATTTAACCTATTTATTTGAGTAACAGAGGAGAACTCCCAAAAATTCTGRCACTTTTATATGTTAGAATTGCATTTGGTTTGAGTTGTCCTTTGAAGAAAATATTTTTTAATAATAAATTCCTGCAAGTTCTCCAAGAATAAGTAAATTTTAATTAACTTCTGAAGGCATCATTGCCTCTTTTTTTGATTTTGCAATAATAATTTTCCATTGGCCTTTCCTATTTTTCCTTCTTAAGCATAATATTGATAAATGGAACATTAAGAAAAATTAAAATCTATAAACAGAAAAAAAATAAGAAAGAGTTAAAATGTTGAAATAACGACACACTGTAGAACCCTAGCACTATAAGGCAGTTCAGACTGGAAGCAACTTCAGAAGGTCTGTCACAGCTGGGTCAATGGAAGGTACTGCCAGGCTGCTCAGGGCTTTGGCCAGTGTGGTCATGACAATCTCTGAGAATAAATGATGTAAGACTCCACGTGGCCAGAGTAGAATAAGCCAATTCTCTGTGGGCCTGCCCTCCAGAGATGGCTTAATAAGYGAGACCACTTCCTCGAGGGTTGCCGTGTAACAGAAAAAGGATTTAATAAAAGGAGAAAATAATAAACAATACAATAAAAATAAGAATAAACCGTAACAGGTGYGGAGATGTAGCACCATGTAAAGCATCCCCAAAAAAGCCTCGAAAGGTTTTGTGCAGGGGTTTAAATGGTTAATGGTGGAGGCATTCTTTTYGGGACAMTGCCCAATAGGAACAGTTACATTGTGACAGACAGGGACAGAGACCTATCCATGCCTCTACTCTGGCCCTGAGCCAATCATAGCTTAGAGTGTAGAGAACTTTSCAGGRTGCTTTCCTTTWAGGTCTTATGGTAAAATTAAACAYGTTTTCTCTATAAAGAAAATATTTGCCTGGTCCAAAACTTCATTACTACAAATAAAGATGTCACAACCTCACTTAGCAACCTGTTTCACTGCTYGATGCCTTCATGGTGGAAGAAAAAATTTTGTTACGCTCACTTTGGACCTCTCTTGTTTAAACTGGCCCAGTATTGATGATCCCCTTGTGGGCATTGGGAGGCTGCTATTAGCTGCTTCTCCGGGCTGAACACACAAACTCCCTCAGACTCTTCTTACAGAGCATGGACTCCAGCTTCCTGAGCATCTTGGTGGTCCACTACTGAACAGATGCCAGTTTATYAATGCCTTTCTCGTATTAGAGGAGCCCCAATCTGGATGCACTATTTTAGATTGGTCTAAAAAAATGCAAAGCAGAGGAAAACAATGATTGTCATGACTAGGAGCTTAGTTTACTGAATCCCACTGCTAACAGCCACTGTTGGAGAAAGGTGGAAGCGAGGATTTGTCCCTCTCTCCCTAGGACGTTCCTTTTCAGCTTGAGGTCTCACAACTAAGCAGCATTGCAATTGTGTATCAACCAGATCTGTTCCTAAGCCATGCTGCCGTGATTCTACCCCGACCACTGATTTGCTTCCTGGATTGACTTCAGACCTGCCTCACAACAGCGGATTTGCTACGTGGTCACAGAGCTTAGGCTGGGTATCTAAACACCATCTTCCCASCTATCCTGATCCTGGCTTACTGACTGAGCTTTCTGACTCCTTGTCAGCGAGGCCAGTGCCCTTTCCTACTCCTCTGCAATCCTCAGGTCCCAGCTTRCCCTTCCTTCACAGAGCAGTCCATCACTGCAATTCCTTGATAATCACTTCTGCTGAGTGACTGCCTTGGCTTCTGCTATGCCAGAGCTCACTGGGTTCAGCTCACTGCCTGACAAGACGCTTAATGAATCCCTCCCACCTTCCACTCTTGCAAACAGATCTTCTTCTCCAGTTGCAGGACCTTTCACACATCCTTTTTTAAATGTATTGGCTTATTTTAAAAAAAGCACAAATTATTTTCATTATTTCTTAAGGAAATAAGCATGCATAAACTAAAACTTCAAGACTAATATTTTGCAAACAAGCAATTATAAAAAAAAAAAAAGCGTTCATCAAAACGAAAAGCCTAAGACAAGAATTACATTCACATATTACACAAAAGAGGCCCATTTTAATGGCATTCGTTTCTGTGATACAAATTGCCTTATGGAAAGTAAACAAAACAAAATGGAAACAGCAGCTGTGGCTTAAAATTACCATCAAACACCCAAAAAAAATCACTGAAAATAGCAATTAAGAGTGAAAATCCATTGATAGAGCTGACAGTGCTTCTTGCAATGCTAATATCATTATCAAATGCAAGAAGAATCGTCACAAATAAATAAGATTATCATGGCTACAATTTTTTTCCTTTTTTTAACTTTTCTCATTTGATTAAATAAAATCCCCTAAAATTTTCAGCCAATGGCACTAAAATTTGTTATTTTTAATATTGTTCTATGACAGGAATGTTTTGAGTKTCACTCAAAACAGCAGGGTTGGTAGATACTAATTCAACACTAGCTTCARTTAAACTGAAGTTTAACAAGTATCACAGCTTTAATGAGGTAGGGGTCACTACCTCAAACTTACTGTTCAACTATTTTTGTGGTACTTTGCAGAGTCAAGGCCTTAGTGATCTACACCATTTAAGTCTGTAGCAAGATAAAATTTTACTATTAAAGTTATAAGAAAGTATTCATCCAGTACACTTCACAAAAGTTGTTAGCCACAGCACCACTACTCAAAGGTGCTGGCTAACAAGACACAATACCTTCCCCCAATCTGCCCCACCCACAGCAAAGCTCAGGATGGGGATAGAATAAGATACATTTTGCCCAGACAGCAAGGGAAGGAAACAAGACAGAAAAGAGAGAGGACAAGGACTATTGCCAGTCCTTAGATCCCACACTGGTCCTGCCACAAGGATGGTCCAGAGCTGGGATAAACAATCAAAACAAAAGAGAAGAAGCAGAAAAAAAGAGTGATTGGGTTTGATCCTCATCCTTTTTGAGATGATATTTCCGTCAACAGAGGAAGCAGAACCACAGTTCTCACATTTTTTTTCAAAATGCTGAGCACCACTTAGGTAGTCCTGATATTTAAATAAAACTAAATTCCCCTGAACTATGTTCCCCTTTTGCACCAACTTGCAACCTAAACCATTCATCCAGAGAAATATAAACTCTAGTCTCTTTTCTTCTTAACCACAATGGATACAAACACAATTCTCAAACTATACAAACCAGAACTGAACTCTCTATTMTTGCCTTTCTTGTAAGGTGTATTCACCTGCCTGGCTGCAAGATTCATGGGTCACAAAGGAAAATTACTCTGGAGCTYTGTGTTAAATGACAGTGTGAATTCTCATTGTTCAAGATCCTATTTCTACATCCAAGACAATTTTTATAATTTTTATTTAATGTAGATGGATACAGCATAGAATGCACAGAAAGCAGTGAGGTAGAAGATCAGAGCATGCATCTCCTCAATCAGTGTTTTAATATATTAAATGACCTAACTTTAATTTACAGTCGCAACACTGGTGATATATCTTTCTTTAGTAGCTTCCTCWGTCTTGAAGTCTTTCCAATAAAGAYTTCCAGGGATGTAGCTGAGAAAACAGCTATGGAAACGTGGGCATTTATGACATTCCTTCAAATTTATTTTAAAAGTTACATTACTATCAATGCTCAGAAGATAGATTCTGGACCCAGAGCTGTCCCAGCTGTCAAGCATTTCACAATATGAAGCTAAAAGTAGTTGGTATTGAAACAATTCATGATACCATCACATCTAAAAATTATTAACTATTTAACACTTGGATTATATAAGCCTGAACTAGGAATGAACAGCATGACTAACAATTTTATCAGATCTGTTTCTGAATTCTTTTTTGCTACATTGGGCTGATCCACCAGCCATTTCAGCAATGACTTTTAGTAGATTTTCAAAAAACTTCAGAGAACTTAGTGGCATTTTCTACCTGCCTGATACAACACATTGAAGTCTACACCTCTTAGAGCTAGGAGTTAGGTTACCTCCATCAGTTGAACTGTGGCACAAATTTGGCACTTCTACTCAGAAGGGTGACTTCAAAAGTAACTTTACCAGGGGGAGTCTGATTCCACATGCAAAAAAATGCAGAATTTTGACTCTTCATAAACACTTTGATCTTTACACTACTGTAATTAGTTTGTCCTCATCAGAACAGGAATCGATTCTTTTACCTCAAAGCTTAAGAAAACTTTCATTAGGCTTCATGCTTCATAATCTATCCCGCCTTCTTGTCAGTTCATTTACAAACCCAACATTAGTGTAATATCTAAAAACAATGCCTGAACTCCAAGCAGTCAACATAAAAGCTTACACAGAAATCACTGAGGTGAAATTATGATGCACATAAATTAAGCCTTTCAAAGCTAGTTTTTATTTTTCTTTCTATTTCTATTTACTGTGTAGAGTGAAAAAGAAGGTTTATTTTCAGTTCAAGTCTTCTAGCTATAGGACACAGGTTTTTTCACTAAGTTAACAAAATCTTAAGAATTGATACTTGTAGGGATGGAAGTATCTTGAAATAGCTGAACAGCTTTGTGTAATTTTCAAATGCATATTTGTTGCTAACAGAGAAATATCAAAGCAGATGGGATTATTTGGTCACTAGATGTCAGCAGTATGTGGAATTAATGAAGTAAAATAATGGCAAAAGTTGAACTTCCTGTTATAAAAAGAGGAACTTCCAATATAATGAGATTTTCTTTTAATTACCTATTTAGAAAATTCTTTAACCGTTATCATAATGATGATGCAGTTCATCAGTGTGTACAAAAATCATTGACATGATTAATAAGACAGTCCTTAGGTTATAACCATACATTTTTAATGTCATTTCAATATACTATTAATTATTTAATTTTCAATCTAAAATGCCATCATTACACCCACTAATAGGTAGTCTCTGCAAGGAAGTTCTGTCAGCCTTCAAAAAAAAATCCTGCTCTAGCTTCTGAATAAATAAGCTATTRTCAAACTTTTTCATGACTTTGGAAAGTTTTATGGGTTTACTTGACTTTATTTTTTATTGTTCTGTCCTTCTTTAAAGATCTGTCCTRCTTATCATATGATAGCTATAGAACTGTAATACTCTGTATTTACCCCCAAAACTGGTATAAGAACAAGAAGGTTTTTTTGCATCCAAGAAGGTCCCATATTGTTCCTTTTATTCTTTTTACACTGAAACCTATAGATTTATTTATTTCTTATTACAATTACACACTGATATACTTTATTAGCACTCCTACTTCTTACTGTAGGACATGTTTCTGGGACATGCCCCTGCTTCATCCACCTCAATTAATTTAGGATCTTGATCAAGATAAATCAAGATCAAGAGGGCTAGATCCTGCAGAATATACTATTTCCAACTCGAAGACTCAGGGGGTTTGGTATCATTAAGGTGAGGCACAAATACTATGTTAGATTTTGTACTTCCTGTGCTTTGACATGGCTGCCTGGACTTATTTCTGCAACTTTTAGTTGAGTAAAAACTCTTACTTTAGTAAGAGTTTAACCATTTGTCTTGGTTTAGAAAGACAGGTGTACACTAGGGAAAAGCCAGAGGCCCCCCTGCCCCCGCCTTGCAATGGAAAATGCAAGCCCCTTCCCTCTGACTTATTATAAATTTGAAATTAGGGGCTTTCAGGCAAAAAGATGTGGGAATAGGAATAACAGTTCTTTACAAGGAATATTAAAAGAAAAATAAAAATGTGGTAGTACAAAACACAAACRGAAACAAAACATGGACAAAGTCAKAATATGACCTGGCACCCTGCTGGTCAGGGTGCTGCTGGTAGCAGTTCAGTYAAGTCCTCCTGGAGTGACAGATATTTTATTGGGRCAGAGATGATCCTGTAAAAGGGTGTAGTTTCYRTTCCAAGGGTCCAGTGGTGATGAGGTGGGTCCGGTCTYCCTCTGGAAGTCCAGTGGAAGAACCAGCTGTCCTGGCGTTGTGAGTCCCAGGTTTTTATCCAGGTGGGACTGCTTTGCTCCTCCCACTGAGGGGCACCTCCCAATGGGATGATGTAATTCTTTCAGTCATGCAGTGAGCCTTAAATGGCCTTATTCACAGCAGATATCTCCCTGGAGGGAGGACGGCTCATGGAAGAGATAAAGAACACTGTCCCACCTGGTTTTAATCGCTGGGCCATTAACATCTCCCCCTCCTTCCCGACATTAGAAGAAATAAAGAAAAATACCCCAACCAATTCCAACAGATGGTGAACAGAATACGTTTTTTTTTCTGGTTACATCTTGCAACTCAAGACACCATTTAGGCTATACTTAGGGTGATTTTGGACTCAGTGTGGATGTGACAGGAAGAATTGAATGTTGTATTTGTGTAGCAGCAGCATCTAAAGTGGAAAACAATTTTCACTTAATATCATGCTCAAAATAGTAATGTCAAATCTTAAATTGTGATCATGCAGAAAAAATCCACCATTGAAATGTATTTATTTTACTGTGTTCCCATAATAATATCATGGAATATTATTTTGTCCACTTTCTGACATATCTTATGTATGCATTAATCCAATTAAGAAAGAAATTACTTAGCTTTCCTTTTCTACACTTGGAAATACATGTGAAAATGTTCACCCAAAGTTTCTGCAATCACATCCAGTGAATAGAGGGCCAGATGGAAAGTGAGTAGTCTCACTATAAGTAGCATGGTACTCATTCTACAAAAATAAGATTCTATGTGTGTAATGAAATGCTACTCATTACCAGTGAAAGTACAAATTAAACAGTGTCAACTTTCATGAAAATTTGCAAAGTGGGAACAAGTGTTTCATTTATGGCAATTATTCAAAATCCCCATTTTATCTGGGCTAGTACCAGAAAACATCAACCACCTTCTAACTGCTTGCCATTACCATTATATTTTTGAAATAAGGTTATTTTTACAGAATTCATGCAGTTTGAATAAAGATAATAATAAAAAGCACTTCTAAATAAAGCAATTTTACCAAATATTTTATTAAACCTATCAAACATTTTATCTAACACCTTGGACTTTCATTTCTCTATTGTCATGACCTTTCTGTCATTTTTCATGTTTCAAAGCCAAGAGTCATACTTAAAACCAGACAGTATAGTTTTCATTAAAAAATGGTAATTACATGGCCTAGAACAACATTCAGTGTTCTCCTATAGTGATGATATGAAGAGAYTTAAATAGTATGCTTCTCATATATCATAATGAAGTATTTTTTAACCTGTCTAGTTCATTTATATATTTTGAAAAACACATTTTGGAAGGGTAAGAGTTTTGAATACTTATTAAAATAGACATAAAAAAAAAAAAGTGGGGATGCTCTATATGTATGAGCCACGTTTCATAAAAAATCAGAAGCAGCTTCTGATTTTGGTTTGGGTTTTATGTTTGGTGACTGCTGCATTATAGCCTGTGTGACATTGTTAGATCCCAGTACTTGTCTAATACTGAATAAACCTTCTTCTTGGCCACCATTGATTTTAACAAAAACAGCAAACTGTATAATAAAATAATGGGGGGAAACATGCACATAGAAGCWAATGCTGTCACTGGCAGCTTTCCAGTATGAAACTGAACTTAAAATTCAGTGGAAAAGAAAAAATGTGGAGTGATGTAATAATACATCTGACCAGAGTGTCATTAGCCACGTGGAGTCCACATCCAATTTCTCTCTGAGGGTTGCCTGCACTCCCAGAGATGGCTTAATAACACGAGACCACTTCCTCAGAGGGTGCCGTGTAACAGAAAAAGATTTAATAAAAGGAGAAAATAATAAACAATACAATAAAAACAAGAATAAGCCGTAACAGGTGCTGAGAACATAACACCATGTAAAGCATCCCCAAAAAAGCCCAGAAAGGCTTTCTGTAGGGATTTAAATACTTAATAGTGGAGGCAGTGCTTTGGGACACTGCCCAATAAGGAACAGTTACATTGTGACAGACAGATACAGAGACCTAACTATGTCCCTGTCCAGGCCCTGAGCCAATCATAGCTTAGAGTGTAGAGAAYTTTCCAGGGTGCTTTCCTTTTAAGTCTTATGGTAAAACAAAACATATTTTCCYTATAAAGAAAATATCTGCCTGGTCTAAACTGCATTCCTACAATGGAGAGAGATCCTGATTTTAGATATAGAGGTAGACAGATATAGAAAGAGAAAAATGTTAAATAAGCCTTTCTTGTGTCTGTTTTCAAAKATAGTTTTTCTAATGTAAACATGGTGGAGCAAAAGTATTATTAATGATRAAAAGAAAAATTTTCTTGTAATTCTCTGTATTTTAGCATAACACAATTATAACATACCTAGCAAATTAAACTCCTTAATCATCTTCTATATTTTCCCATTTTATCTAAAGATTATGGTGTTGTTCATCTATAATATTCATCCCAGAAATAAAATCATTAATCACCTTGGCATCCAGAAGAAAGGSTTACATATTAWTTCTTATGATATCTAGGGTACAAAACCTGAGGAAGATATTAGTTTTTAATAATTCTGATCCACTCGTTGGGATTTATCATGTTGAATAAGCAGGTAGTCCTCTTGCAATAAATTTCAGTGYAACACAAAGAAACAAGACACTCACAATTCAATGTTGTTTAAATATCATGCATCATAGGGCATGTTTTCCCCCAGCAGGGTTTATACTGAATGAAAAATGAAAGGTATTCATACTGACAGACCTTAAATTTTAATTACCCATATTACAAAATAGATTCCATGGGCTTTTTCTGCAGTTCGTGGAGAAGGACAAAATTTTTAGAAAACAATTCAATTCACATATGTTAGGTATCTGATCTGAAACGTTTTGGAGAAAATGTAGCGATTGTACACATAAAAGGGATGTAGGGAGACTGGCCAACTGGCTTCTGTCTGTGATGTTTGGTGTTATGAATATCAACTCCCCAAACTTTTCTCTTACAGAACTCTCTTTCTGCTGCTCTGTTCTTCAAGGTATTAGGTCTTGTTGATTGTGGAAAATTCAGATGTGGGTAGATCATATTTCCAGATCCTGTCTTCCCACAGAACTCTGGAAGACTCCTATAAGACTCCCATAAAGGGGAGAATTGAATACATGTTAATTTTAGCAGGTTTTATCTTGCTATTTTAGGAAGAAAAAAATCAGAGGCATAYGAGTTTTTGCCCAGGTATTTCTATTTCAGAACTTATGATCCCAAAGCTTTTGGGCAAAGCTGAAATAATGTCAGTAAAATGCAARAGACCTTTGACTTAAGTTCTTTTCTAGATGAAGATACAGATAAGAAAGCTTTTATTGGGAAACAAAAGACARACATACAATACCTTTCCTTCACCCTTCCCAGGTTCAAATTCAGTCCTTTATTTCAGTCTCTCCTACCAGTGCARTGGGTTGCGGGGTGTTACAGTCAGTACTCAACAATTTCTCTCTGTTGCTATTTTCCTCTTACATTTTCAAGATGACAATCCCTTTGTCCACAAGGTGCAGGGAATATCTGCTTCAGCTGATTTGCTGAACTCAAAGCCGTTCAATTGGCCCTAGACATTGCTGAAAGAGAGAAATGGCCAAAACTCATTTCTCTCAAACTACGACAGCATCATGGACCACTTCCTCCCAGTATTACCTTTGTGTTCGTTCCTCTTGCTGCTTCTCACTCTTGTTGTTCTCTTCCCTTCTGTCGATCCAGTATTTTTTGCCCTCTAGAAACCACATGAATGCTCTCTCTCACTCAAGTCCTCTCGGGTTTCTTGGTCAAATTGAGTCCTGAGATGTCAAGAAAGTCTATTTTTCCCAAGCCCTGCACCAGAAAAGAAATCCTGAGTTGTTGTCTCCCTTCTTCAAGAATATTTAATATTTTCTTATTTATTACATTATTTTCTGCCCTGYGAAGGTCTGTGCAGCAGCTCAGAGTGCCAGATCTGACCTCCTCCGAGGGCAGTGTTAACTCTTTATACTAAGTACTATGTGTCCTATGTCTACAATTAATTACCAATACCTRCTACCTGTGTTAGTCAGTGCATTTCTACTCGAATCCAATCCAAAAGTGCCACCATCACACCAGAAGATGGAGGACAAGAAGAAGGAGAAGGACATGCCCAGATCCCTCCATTTTGCCCTCTTGACCCCCATTCTAAAAGCGCCAAAATTCTACTTTTCACCCTGTGATAAGTTAACTGTCATTCTAATTAAACTCTTGTGGCTTGCAACTCCTCACACAAGGTTGGCAGTTGTTCCCATGGACTTAAATCAAAGGGACTGGTACTTCTGACTCTGTGCCAAGGTTCTTGGACCCCTTGCCAGAGTCTCAGACTATGCAGGACATCCAGAGGAATGTYCTGGGTTCTGACAACATCCCTTTCTTAATTTTGCAGTTTAGATGTAATGAAAAAAAAAACATTCCATATGGTCAGACTTCCCTACTGAATTGTCTGAGATTTTAAAATTTAATCTTTAATATTCAAAGTGTTAATTTTTACTCTAGTATCTGATGCATCTGTTGCCTCTGAGGTTTAAATAATTTTCTACTTCTTGGTAAAGAAAACTGACTCAGATTTGCTGCACTTCCAACAACTCCAGGGATAAACACACTACAGAAAATATACCAGTAACTTTCAGAGTGTTTTATTATTCCTGTGCAGACTCCCAATATTTCTTTCTTTTTTTTTTTTTTTAAGTAAACTCAAATAATTTTAAAAAATATTTTCGCCAAACTTCAGCAGCTACAGAAATAATTTTGCTCACTTTTGGCACCACTGCTGACAATACAAAGTGTTTGACATCACACTTCAATCTGAAAATTGTTACCAGTAGAAATRCAAATACAAGAAATAAACATAACAAAAAGACCCAAATCACAAACCATTAAAAAAATTGACCTCAAACACTGCAGACACAGCTGTCAGTAGTATTGTGGCATCGAGCCTGTCTAAGTAAAGAAAAGACCTACCTCCTAAAATAAAATGRAAGGATGCTCACAGTTCCAGGAAATACAAAAGGCATATTAGCATATTTTAGATTAGGGACACTTGGAAAATGAATCCTTGTATACAGTCTCAGCTGGTATTTTATGATTTCTATCCTGCATGAGTAGATTAATCCAATGCTTTCTTTCAGCCTGGACCACCTGGACACAATGTGCAGYTTGTGCATGTACCTTTTCGAATGTGACAAACTTTTCCACAGCAACATGTTCTGTAAGAAATTATATTGCTCTCAATACTAGGTAGGACCCTGATTATATTGAAAAGAAGATTTCTCCTTAAAAAAAGGCAGAGAAAACATTGTAACAGTCTGGGGGTTGATTCTTCCATTTTCTTGTGTTGCAGGCTATCACAAAATCATGGAGTCATAGGATAAGCTGAATTGGAAGGGACTCACAAGGATCACTGAGGCCAGCTGGCCCAGCACAGGACACCCCCAGAGCCTGTGAAAATTGTCCAAAAGCTTCTCAAACTCTGTCAGGCCTGGGGCTGTGATCACTTCCCTGGGAATCCTGCTCCAGTGCTCAACCACATTCTGGGTGAAAAACTTTTTCCTGATATCCAACCTAAAGCTCCCCTGACTCAGCTTCGTGCCAATTCCTCAAATGCTGTCATCTGCTAACACCTGTATGAAATGGGCATTGAGAGCTGCCATGTTGAGCTACCTAAGCTTTCTAAGCTCCTTTTGCCAGGTGGAAATGACTGCAATATCTTTAGATTCTAGCTTTCATCTCTGAAAAAAAAAAAAAAAAAAAAATCACTGATTCCTATTATCTAGCAATTAGATCTCACTGCAACTGGTTGCCATAGCTACCAGTTACCTGCTAAGGACTGTTGTCCTTTTGCTAGGATTTCCTTAGAAACCTTGACACAAGTAGCAGCCCTCTGCTGAGGTCTGGCAACCCTATCTGGAATAAGGGTCTCCCAGTCCCCTGGAGACTTACACTTTCTATTGGCAACATCTGATAAGTAACCTGTTCTTAGCTGGAGAATCAAATTTGACTGCTTTGTGTCCTCCAGACTCCTCCAACCCTAGTTACCTGGCTGGAAATTGTCACTTCTCAATCAATTGTATACCTTCTTATAATAAATGTATTCATAGTGCATGTATTCGTAATGACTGTAGTGACGTCATTTCTTTTATTTTTGCTATTTTGTCTTCTTATTTTCCCTTGTGTCTTCACTACCTAATCAGAACAAAATCTTAGTTCCTACAGCTGAGCATATATGTGAATTCATATATGTGTGTGTGTGTGTGTGTGTGTGTATATTTATATACAAGTAAGCAGATACTATAGGTCACCTCTTTTTATTACACACTGAATTGCTGACACTATTTCAGATAGGTAAACATCTTGACAGTTAACTGCTGAATGCATAAGCCAACAAATTTGTGTCATTATTAAAGTGTKTATTAAAATAAAAACGTCAAAACCCCAACAAAACCCCAACAAAACTCTCTTCCCCCAAAATACTACCAATAAAACAAACAAACAAACAATCAAAAAACTATCCCACCACCAATTTCAAAGACCACTGATGCAACTGTAGTTACAGTTGAAGTAAAAATAATTAAAAAAAGAAATACAGAAAGAGCTATTTGTAATGAGGGTAAGAATTATATAAAAGAAGTATTTCAGTTGCTGCAGAGCAGCAAGAAAATTTTTTTTGCTAGAAGGAGCCATCTTCAGAACATACAATTAATTATGTGTTAAAGATGAAAGACAACGTAGATAATAAGATATGGCACTTTTAACTAATCYATTGAATCTAAATAAGTTTATAGCCAGACATTCCTGGAAATTAAGAATGTAAGAGATTCAATGCATAACACTTCAAAGAAAGCCTCCTATTCTTGTCTGAGTAGTTAAGAACTGTGGGAATTTGATGATGGTTTTATTGAGATATTTTGCTAGAATCCTGATTAAAAGAYCAAGTTTGGGCAGTTCAGTGTCCAAATAAGATGTTATCAGGAACATTTTTTGATAGAGAGGGTCAATTCCTGTACTTAATTTTAGTGTTTAAATTGAAGCATAAGTATAGAATTTTACATTCCTCTTTATCTGTTATGGAGTATTCTCTGAAATCTGCAAAATATTTGAAGAAAGAATTTGGATAAAATTTCTTTCTTCAAATTCTTTGAAGAAAGAATTTGGATAAAATACTACAGTCTGCATCATTTTGTTGATGAATTGATGTTCCTTTTAAATCCATAATATTCTGCTTAGAAATATTTTTTTAAAATTCATATTTACAATTACAATATTGTGAAAATACGCTTACAGAATTTCATATGCATAATTCTACTTTTATACTATTTTTATGTTTCTTGGTTATCCATTACATTTCATGAGCTGGTTAATTATTTATAACTATTTCAGTCTTTTCATTACTTATGCACTGGTTACTTAAAGAATTTTTTCTTATATTAAACTAATTAATATATATTTTTAATTTTTCTTAAAAATGATTGTTAAATATCTATTTTAGAAAAATTTCTATGTTTAAAAAATTATGCCAAACAAAATAATTCTGATCTTTGTTTTTAYGATAATGGAAATCCTTTAGCTACCTCTGGTCATTTTGAAATATGAAAAAGAAAAAAGAATTTCCTTTGATAACTGCTAATTCTTTCACCTCTTTATCATTTTCTTTGTTTTGATATGTACACACATATATAAACCATAAAAACCTTGGACCTCTAGATTTCCTGTTTGTTCTCCTAGCTGCTGTCTTTGCATTTGATGGCTCTCAGGCACATGGTGTGATTCTGGTCCTGTGGGCCAGGAACTGGACTTAGTGATCCTTGTGGGTCCCTTCCAATTCAGCATAATTTGTGATTCTGTGGTTGTGTGATTTATACTGCGTATTTATGTAAATGGCTGCTCCAGTGGTCAAGATCATTTTATTTTACTATGTGCCATGTCTCTGAAACTGGATAGTATTTTTAATAACAGAGGTGTTAGCCAATAGCTTTAATATCTACTGTGCACACTATGACCACRCATAAAAACCCTTTACACTCTCATTCACCTCAAAGATGGGCAATGGCATGGATTGCAAGCTGACTAAAGCTTGGGAAAATGATACCTGATTTCAGTTGCACTGATTTTTCATTAAACCCCACAAAATCACCATTACATGCAAGAACTAAAAGAAGGTCCAACTTCTTCCATCTAAAAGCCACGTTACCCTTTTTTTTATATTGTGGTACAAAAAGTCATACTGACATTTGTGTCCATTGTGTCTATTTGTGTCCAAGGTAACACAGTTCTTATCTTAAATATATTTTTTGAGAAGACAGATAAGACAGTCCTTACATATTTCCTTAGATATATTTTCCTTTTGAAATGAGAATAATTTGATTAAATCTAGACTTTGGGGCTCAATGACTGGTTAAATAATTCAGTTTCTGGTATCACAGATTTTCAATAGACAYTGTTTCATTCTGATGCCTCAAAAATCAGTAAAGGAAAAAGCTAATTTGAAAGATATACTGACTTTTTTCTAGCTTTCTTTGGATTGTAAATTAAGTGGAGTGAATTGAAGGTAATAAATTTAAATAATGTTTCAATCACAACAGAAATGAGAGTAACTCACATGATAAAGACAGAGTGACTTACTGCAGGCTTGAGTACACATGTGCTATGTAAATCAGATAAACTGCACCTGTATAGATCTAAAATTAATTTGCCACAGAAGGCAGTAGTATACAGTTTCTCTTGGTCAGCAAATGTATGTGGTGGAGACCTCRGTGTAATCACATCTCTTCTTTCCCTCTTAGTCYAGCACCAGACTGTGACATGAGATCSAGATTTGGATGAGTAATGCAAGCTGAGTTCTTCCTGTTTAAAATGTATAACATGTACTACATCAGATATTTTGGCTCTTAAAACCATCTTGCTTCACCCAGAAAAAAGAAATGAGTCAAGAAAATCATATGAAACTAYTAGAAATGCAAATTTTATATAAAATAATTCCAGAATTAAAAATATTATTGAAAAATTGTTGATAGTTTTGAAAAGCTACTATTTTGTCTGTCCTATAAATTCTGGCACCATAGCAAAATCTAGTAAGTTCCACTTTTCATCTTTGCTTTGCTCAGTTTAAGCTTCATGAAATATTTCTTGCAGGTTTTGTATGATCTTTTAATATTTACTCATTRCAAACACATGAAGGACTAGATCCAGTTATTTTGGTGTTATGTTTTGTTTTCAATTACCTCAGCTAAAGCAAACTGCATTACTCACARGAGGGAAGTGAAAGCATTGTGTTATTTTCCACTGGTATGCAGCTTAACTACAAAACTAAACTGCACCAAAGCACATCCCCACCTGTTATGTTGGAGTGAAATTATCTACACTGGCAAACTATTATTCTCCTCCCTGAAGGAGAGACCTTCCTATAACAGCAGCAYTCTTTCAAATAATTATCAGGAATGGCTTACAGATAATTTTAAATGGGTTGTTTATTTTGCATGAAGGAGTATAGGAGAAGAGACATTGGCAGTACTGAAATAAAGATATGATATAGCAACATCAAACAAATATGCAAATAAATATAACTAGTTCTCTGTGACACCTCATCTATGTAGCTGCTGTAACTGAATCCTCTTGCTGATTTTTGTTCTCCTTTTATTTATAATTCTTATATTATGYTTTACAAAAATGTGTCATCCTCTATCTCTATAGCTTCCAGAATGCATGGAAGCTTTCCTAGCCACTACATGATCCCTGTAACAGGAGGTTGCATTGGGAGGGYGGGGATTTTCATGTGTTCACAGCACTAGGAAGGTAATGGCTATAGTAAATAACACAGTTCATATCAAAGTAGAACTCTCTGGTTGAGTCATGAGAGACTCAAAATGTTATTGCATTTTCTTTAATTAAACTCTTTGTATTGCTTAATAAATAAGAAAAATGAAGCATGTGAGTTTCATAGCTCTACAAGTGGTATAAACTAAATCTGTAATGAAGTTTACAATCAAGCAAGTTTAGTCTCAAGACCTGTTGCAGACATGCAAGGTGATTAATCTCAATAAATGAAATGTATCCAGAATATCTGCTGTCCTTTCCAAAGAACACTAGATGAAATAATTCAACACCAATTTCAGTTCCAAATTCCAACAAGCAAGCCTATCTGAGGAAAGATTTGCAATCATATACAGTCCACTTGTTTGGAATATTTGTCTTTGCCACAGSCCCCCTGATAATATAGAAAAATGTRTGTGATTCAAGTGAGAAATCCATGACTAATGCATAAACAGAATTTTAGATCTTAGTAACTGCAAAAATAATCAAATATACCTTTCTTCCTTATCTATGGGCCATTTTTACATGTAGATTTTTAAAGAATAACTTCATAGTTATTTAGCAATAACTTTAGCATTTTAGCAAACTCTTAGCATAACTTAGTCATTTTAGCAATAAGTAGAACCCTCTATACCCTGATAGTCCCCTGAATCTGCTGTGGATGACAGTCATTTGCTGTTAAAGTTATTGGATTGCAAAAAAAAAATACAGTGGAGAACACTGTGCATCTTTAACAACTCAGGTGTGTTACTGTGTTTTGGATTTGGTGGGGGATTTGGAGGTTATTTGCAAGCCAGAAGCCCTGTTTTTTAACCCAGCATGATATTTCTGACAGCAGACAGAAAAGGCTGTTTAGGGAAAGATGGT
Source organism: Alauda arvensis (assembly GCA_902810485.1). Lineage (NCBI taxonomy): Eukaryota > Metazoa > Chordata > Aves > Passeriformes > Alaudidae > Alauda > Alauda arvensis. The sequence goes on along the minus strand of CADDXX010000368.1, from coordinate 519,124 downwards.
AAGGAGTAATTCTTTCCTAGGAGTGTCTTCTCCCATGGTGCAGTGTTCAGTGTTCCTCTTGAGGCAGGAGATGGCAGCAGTCCTCTCATGCACCAGTTACTGTTGGACCTGTCCTACACAATGACATCTCCTACCTAAATGAACATTGTTTATATTCTTGACCCCTGTAAAATTCACTGACAGTAAGTTCCACAGGCTGATGTCACACTGAGTGAGAAGCCCCAAAATTACCAGACTTCCTTGTTTTATATATTCTTATTTTTTCATTTCCTCTTAGTTCCTTCAATGTAGTGAGATAACATATAAATAATGAAAACAATTTACTGAGTTATCTTTTTCAAGCTCCAGAAAATTCAGTCATGTCTCCCATGTCTTTTTTTTTTTCTTCTGAGACATGAAATTTACGTTTATGTGGCTTCTGGTTTTAAGAAGCCATTTCATTTTTTTTTTTTGCATGTTTTATGCCTTTCTCTGCACATTTATCATTATTAAATAACTCTGGTAGATGAGGACAAGAACTATATTTATAAACTATCTTTACAATGCAAGTATTATTAAATAAAAATAGTACCATAATGCTTTTCCCTGTGTTTTTCTAGCAATTACTGATATCTTAGTCACTATTTAACAGTTACTGAATTTTAGCTATTTTAAAAGGTGTTGAATCCAGAAAGTTTCTAAAAGCCATTCTCATTGATTCCAACATCTTGTGTGGTAATAGACAACTTAGAGCCTGTAATTTAATTTCACCAGTCATTTTATCATCTACCTAAACAGAAGCTATCATGAGATCTTGTTTCTTACCTCTTTGCAATTAGCTCTGTATTTGACCTTTTTTTAGCAATTTCATAYAATTTACTTTTTTTTTTTTTTTTGCTACAGTATTCAATCTCTTTCCCAGATCCAGCCTGTGCATATTTTACATACATATATACAACTGTGCAGGAACATTACAGATCATTGGATGACTTGATATAGTCATTGTCCCTATCAACTCCTGTAAAGATTTTTCTCTAATCTGTTTTTTATCTTTGAAAGATATCTTTTAAATCAGATTAACACATCTCCTTGTGTGATTTTAGTGCTTTGTTTTCCTCATGGAGGGTTTTCATGAGATTTTATTTTCTAGTTCAGAAACTTTGSTCACACATTTTGCTTGTTTTGCATGTTTACTTGTGTTGTGGCATTCTCTCATGTATTTCTATTGAAGCACTATAGCTTYTCCCCTAGTTCATGACCCATGTGAGAGGCACAGGTGTATGACTAGACCTATCATCACCTGTAAGTAATCTGGAGAGGAAACCACCAGAAAGGATTCACTGTGTTCTGCCTCTCCAAAGGCTCATTCCCAAGCAGCTGTGTAATTTGTTATGTACTCTCCATGGTAACTGATGGATCAGAATTTACTGTAGCCACTAACATCATATAGAACAATACTCTGAACCCCATATATTGCTATTCAAAGCAACTGAGAGTCCTAAACATATGCACAGACAGTTCATACCTCAAAATATATGGTATGTAACCATACTTCTTTCGATGTGGATTTCTTTACTCTGTCTCCATTAATTACTTAGAATACCTTTGTTATACAATTCCACATCCATATGCCTATGAAATCACTTTCATAGCAAAATATGTATTTTGAATAGATAAAATATTTCCCTTCCACATTGTACTAAGYATAAGCACAGGTTTCTGAATGTCACACACTCTCCTTGAATTTATCTTTGAGCAGACTATTAATAATTATGAAGGAATAGTGAATAAAGAATGGTATTTATCTTTCTGCTATAATGTTATCTTGACCCACAGTGCCACAGATAGTCTTGTCTCTGTCTCATTTTGGTCATYCCATATTCACCTGTCTCAAGGTCAATGGGATGATACAATAATGAGAAAATAGAACAAACATTGTCCACTGGAAGAAGCATTTCATAAAAACCTGTAATGGCATCTCTACAAAGACAGCAAAGGAATGCAGCTTTTTAGCTGAACACTACATGACAGATTCAATAAACAGGGGAAAGACTTAATTGATGACATTTCATTAGCATAATGAGTTGAAGCTGGGAAAAGAGAGTCTCTTATTAATTAATCAAACAAAGCACGAACTGTTTCAGTCCCATACTCTCTGCCATTTTCCATTAATCATAAGTCTGTGTATTAAACTCATTTGAATTCACTAGGTGTTGAGTATTTCTGTGGGGAAAGTATTGGCAGAGTGGCATGCTCAAGTGAACACACTTGTATAGGTATGAAGCACATTAGAAATTCATGTTTGTGAACTGAAGCTCTCATCTCTGCAGGAAGTGCTGACAATATTTCTTAAAAAAACTCCAGAGCTCAGTAGCCATAAGTATAGAGATGAAAGTTACCCCCTCTCTATATTGTAGCCTGGTTACTTGGCTACAAGTGTGAATTTTCAGTACAACAGGGAATGTAGAGACTATGCTGACAGATGCCAGAATTACATTTTTACATGTCTGGCAKGCACTGGAAAAATTTCCTTATTATTCCCAGTAGTAGTTTCTTTGTATTTTGCTTTACATTTATATAAACAAATTAAAACCAGGGGTGTTCAGGAGTTTAAAAGGGCTAAATTTCTGCTTGCTGTTGTTGCATTTATTTTGTGGAGAACACTTGTAGTCTRTGATGATGACTACCTCAATAAATTTTTAGTAGCTAGGAAAATGGAAATAAATCAGGAGTCTTCTGTGGTCTCAGTAGAAAGATATTTTTTTCTTTCCATCTTTAGTGTACTTTTCCATTGGAAGAAAAAAATATATCTGAAGACCAGAGAGAAACAGATTTTTTGTTTCTTTATGGGAGTGCTTATATTGGAGAAGACACATTTCAGAAGTCTGCATACTAAATTTCTACAACTTTATTATTAAATTTATT
>CADDXX010000368.1:499704-515835 GCA_902810485.1 Alauda arvensis | reverse complement strand
TAAGGAGATTCTTATTATATTTTGGTAATTACTCACCCCTTCCAAGGTGAGTGCAGAACAGAGAAAATTTAGGCATATAAATGTTTTACTTATAAAAAAGTMGTTGCAGAGAGTGGTAAGAGCTTGACAGTCATGCTTTTAGATTTAGYTTCCTCAGCTCCTTATTCAAATATGATTTAGTATCTAAATATCATTGGAAACCTTGACATAAATATTTCTCTACTTGCTAGGTGACAAATTTCATTTCATTTCCATTTGAAAATAGAATCAATAGATAAAGTAATTTCTGAAAAGCCTTAAATTTAATGGTTGAAGACCACAGAAGAATGGTATTAAGTGGTGATGAGACTGCAAGCACTTACCACTGCACTTGAATTGCACTGAATAATTTCAGCAGATATTAAAGTCTGAAGACAAACTTACAAAAATTGTTTTTTCATAAGMTAGTATTAATTAATTTAGTATTGACAGGATTAGTACAAGAGATAGGTATATTCTGCAGTTATCTAGGTTTGTTTTCAGCAGAAAGGCTGGTGCATTTCAGGTTCATAGAGTTGATGCKTTGCAGTATCAAATGATATAAATATTGCAGTGCTGAACACTTTTGTGCTTTTCATTTTTAGTATCTACATTTTCATTATTATCTCTAGTGCCAGAAACAATACATTTTTATTAAAGTCTTCATAGTCATTGCAGAATTGTCTTTTAACTTTGTTTCAAAACTTCTCTATAAACTTTGAAATTGACTGCACTATAATTTCAGATCATATGTCTGTTTCTCTATATTCAGTCATAATATTCTCACAATTCTCATGGAAATAAATTATACCCACTCAGCTATTGTGGTACATCTTTTTCAGCTATACCATTAATGGATGTGAAGAAATAATGTAGAATCACATGACGTAACACTTTCAGCTAGAGGAAAAGAAAAAGTGAATCAAGCAAAAACAATTATTCAAACTTTTGTGTATATTTCACATGGTTGTTAATGTACTCAAGGTTCCTGAAAGAGGCTTATGCATGTTTGAAGACATGATTTCCTTAATATGAATCCAAAATACAGGTATTAAGAAAATGCAAAATTTTTTCCTAATGATATAGTGTGAGAGAGAACGTACTCCRTTTTTCTTTATTTTGCTGAGCATTTTATATTCTGAAATAGCATATCTGAACAAAGAACAAAGGTTGTGTTTTAGAAGTTAGTTGTTGGGGTTTTTTTGCAAGAAAAGMCTGCATATGAATTTTTCTGAATACTTCTATTACAAGCTAATTAAGAAATCTATCAAATTCTGGTAATTCAATATCCAGCTTATTCTAGTATTAAAATATTAAATATTCATACTTTGTAAACAGGGATTGGTACTATCAGTGAACAATATAAAAGCAATATTGTCAGGAATGTGAATATTTTAAGACTTAAAATTACTTCCTGAAAATTTATTTCTTAAAGGAAATYCTAACCACTATGGAATTTGTGGAGAACTACAATGAGCAAAAATCACATGATCAGAGAATAAAGCCTGTGTTTATTTCATGTGAGCCACATATTTTCCTGAGGCTGCAGGAAGGTAATGTGGTCATTTCATAACAAGGAGTTGCAGATATCCTCACTTTGGATGAGTCACACTAATGACCGTATTCCAACGCCGGTCTCAACATAGCTTGTAAAAATGGTGCTGATTTAAATTCAGAAGCAGATTAAGGAGATCTGATTGAAGTGAAAATCTATGAGGGAATAAAACATTGGGTGAAATTTGACATACAATGGTGTCAGATGTTTATAGAGCTCTTCCAGTTAAAGTTTTTGGTCATACCCAGTGAGGTGAGTGTGAGACCTTTAAGAATGCAGTTGAATGTCACAGAATTCTGTCAGAGGGGCAAGTTCCTATAAATCACTGCAATGGAACTGGGGTAAGTGCAGACAGCAACAGCAGTAAGATGGCAATTCCAGGCCTGGTAAATCAGGTCTGGGTAATGCATCAGGACAAAAATTCACATGGTAGCAAACTGGGAAAGGCCACACATGCTGGCCCAAGTAGTGGAAATGCCATCTAGACTCCATGGATACCCAGGACTTGGACTGCATAAAGATGGTACCTGCAGAAGAATGACGCCAGGACCTCCACCAGTGAAGTCCAGGGTGAAGAAGGACCAGTGGGATGTCACAGGAATTCACATGGTGGTGATWTCTTTTGGTTAATCTCWCTCTTTCTCTCTTTCTTTCTCTCCAGTTTCTATCTCTCTACCATTTACTGTTAAAAAATCCATACTATTGACTTCAGTTATGGTCTTGTTTGCACCTAAATTTGGACTGAGGCATCTCTTATAATAGGATCATATTAGGGGTTACATTTTCCTGCTGACAGCTGATTGTTAGTGCATGCAGCCACCAAAGCATACAGAAAACAGAAAAAAAAACTAGAAAAGGTCTTTCCCCATATTTTGTTCTGGTAATGCCTCCCAATTCCTAAGTAAGACATCATCTAATTTGCTGATTTTGTAGAAGAAAAAACTTTTTGTAAAGACACTACAGGTGTAGTGTGAATGTGGACATAGAATTAAATAATTTGAAAAAAAAGCTAGAATAAAATTCCTGCAGAGACTTGTACTTGAACAAGATTTAAAGGTTTTTGCATACATCTACTAGCAGAGGCTTCTCATGAAGGTTTCCTAACCATGGATAGTGAACGTCTACTCAAGGACTGAGCTTTTAGGCTAAATTCCTTTTGCAGCTTTAGCTCACAGTGAGCTGTCACATATTAATTGTCCCTGTGAAGTACTGTACTACTAATTTGCTTGTAAGGCACATAATAAAATAAATTCATAGTTCCAGATGTGMCCCTACGTTTTGCTTTTACTCATAGAAACTTATTTGGAATTATTCTCTCAGCCTTTCTCAATGGAAACACCATCTGTAGAGTTAGCTTTCACATTTAATATAAATACATATATTAAAGGAAAAAATATATTTAAAACTAAGTTTTGCCAAGCGATCTAATTAGGGAAAGAAGAAAATATTRAATACATATTAACCCCAAGTCTGTACATCCTATAGTGTATTCTAAAACATACAATGCCGATTGTTAAAATCAGCGCAAGACATCAAAAATTAATATTTTGATATCAGAACGTACTGGTTTGGACTATTGTGTTTAGCAAATTCTGACAARCAAGATGTAGTCAAGAATCACTGGATTTGGTATTAGAGGTAGCAGCTCTTGTCACATGGAGTGTGAATGTCTGGGTAGTAACACCATATAAATGAAGTTGAATTTCTTTATATTTGCATTGTATTATATCATATCCCAGGAATGTGAATAACCTCAATAGGTAGTAAAAAAAATTGCATGTGGAAGGACATGTTATTACTGGAGTGTCCCTCTCTGGGATAAATAATCACTTCAATAATTTCATGCAGTATAGAAACAGTGAATTATTGAGCATATTAAGAATGACAAAGTAAACCTGAAATATTGCAACTGCACATTTTCAAGCTGCCATATTTCAACTTCTCATAACAAAAACARTTCCAATAATTGAATTTGTAAGTTTTTTTCCTATTCATAGAAAATCAACTTCTTGTAAAAAACAATTTTAAATATGTCTGGATTTAATTTGTTTTCTGCATGTACAGTACTATGTTATTTATTGCTGTTACAAGTAAATTCTCATTATATATTTTCTGCAGAATGTACATGTGATAAAGTCTTGATAATATGATTTATTTTAAACAACAACAGCTTTCAACAGCTGTTTTGGAAGTCAAATTAAGTAAAAACAATTATCTTGCTTCTTAAAAAACACCTTACAATAGCAAAAAATGTAATACATCAAACAAAAACATATTGAATTAAACAGTACTACTGAAGAATATAAGCATAGCTTATTTACAAGAAAAAAATATTTACATGCAGGTTGTCCTTAAACCAAAGTTGGAAGCAAGTTTTGTTGTCCTGAGAATCCTCAGGAATATAGGCAAGTAATTAGGCATTTTCTCATAAGAAATTGTTTAYGAGTTGGATGCAAGATGACATCTATCTGCACTTGACAAAAAATATGAGGATATATTTAATAAAACATGTAAATTCTTTTTTTTTCTTGGTTAGCATCTACTTCTGATTGTAATGTGATACAGAATGTATACATAGTATCCATGGGGAAAAAAAAAAGAAAAGTCAAGAAAAAAGATAATTTTATCCAAGGAGCAAAGATGTGTCTGACTTGTGTATTACATGTAGTGGTCTTAATAAAAATGACAAAGATATTTGAAATACCAATTTAAAAAGTAATTATTATTTTTTATTTACACCCAGAAAAATGCTCTRCATAAACCCCATTTGTAATCAGACCAGATTCTGTGCTGTCTTTTTTGTGACTTGTCARCATTTCTGTGTGACTTCAACATATAAGTTTGCAGCAGCTGTCGCCTGTTATCACTGTGCTTAATAAGACAGACAACTGAAAAAGTGGCCTCAWAAATATTTTTAATACAAATTTGTCAGTGCTTGCTTTTATTTTTGAATGTTTATTTTGAATGGTAACTACTTACCAAAATTACCTTAGCTTACCCAGATTGTAACCTCCTGGAATTTTTTGGCACCTGGTTAATTCTTTTTACCAGGTTATTTACCTAAGTTCCTGCAACTATAAAACCCAAAATTGCTTRCACTTCTGAATTTTTCCTAAATATTTCAGGACAATTTTCTCCATAGTTGAGCAATACATACAAAAAGAACTTTCGTCTGAATCCATTTTCTGTATCTAATTAGGTGTAAAGTTTTTATCTCAATTATGCTGGTAGTAGCTAGATGTTTGGAAACAGAAAAGATGATGCCTCAAAGCGCAGTATGAGAAAAACACATAAGGACATTATATTGACTAAACTCACAAAAAGACTGAGAGGATTTTTTTTTTTTTAGATCTTCCATATGCTGTGAAAGAAAAATGGAATAGAGCCAGAATCCTGACTATACAGAATATTAATCAAAACATTCTGACTCTATATTCTAATCTGATTTCTAACTCCATAAGAAAGTTCAGCAGAACTTTATGCCTGAAATCATGGCAGTGTATCAGCAAACAAATGAAGTAGAAAAAAACTAGCCTTTAATGTTTGGAACCCAATACAGAGAAAATTATGCTAGCCAGAGTGAAAATCAGACAGAAGTCATATATTCCCTATTCGCCAACACATCTATACCMTTCAAATCACAACAGCTGAAATGAGCATATTATGAAAGGAAAAAAATTAAATCCTTTCCATCACTTAAATARGATAGTCCTTACTGTCCCAGATATYCCTAGCTTGACATTACCTCRTGGTTGGCTTAGTAGATATGCACTGGATTACAGAATTTATAAATGTAAGAATCATTAATTCTGTCCTGCTAATGTGTGCATGTACACACATTATTCACAATGTCAAATGGAGCTGTTCTGTCAGTGACCACTATTGACAGTAGCTGATGTTTTACCCTCATTCTGATGTGCTTATTTGAATGACGAATCTCAAACTTAGAAAAAGAAATTTCTCTTAGAAGGAAAGTTCATTCCTAAAGTGTCGGGGTTACCAGGTTTGAGATTAACCCCGGCAGTGTAAAAAGTCTTTCTTCTCACTGGCCCATGCTTGGAAGAAGGAMTCGGAGAATTCCTGGGTTGCGATCTGAAGATGTTTATTAAAAGCTTATCTCAAAAGCACGCTCTGTCCAGCATGAGGTTCACAGGCAGCTGGAAAAATTGAATCTCCTCCTCCCACAATGACACCTGGACTTTCATAATCTAAACTACRTTAACAATGTTTTTCTCTAAATACCAATAACTAAAACCCATGTCATSCAGTGAAATTGCACCTTCACCCAATCCTGAAAAACCATCACCCTTTGCAAAGATGATGGGGGAAGAAGAASCRGGAAAAYRTKYTTTYAAYACACTGASCTGCCTCCATCTTGGCCCCATTTTACCTATATAGTAAAATCTAAAAACCCTACTTTTTCACCCTGTGACATAACAAAAATCACACCAATCAAATTCTCGTGGCTTGCAAATCCCCATACAAAGTTTGCAGTGGTTCTCATGGAATGAAGAGAAATGAAAGGCACTGGCATTTCTGACTCTGTGCTAAAACCTCAAACCCCTTGCCAGGGTCTCAGCCCAYCCAGAACARCCAGAGGAACATTCTGGCTTCCAACACTAAAGATCAACTGTAATGTAACCATATGYAACTGGCAATGAATGTCTTGAAAAGCATTTTTCCTAATAATATTCTGTGGGTTGAGGGGCARATCTTAAAAGATTAATGTCTTGTTAACAATTATCCATCCTTTTCTTAAAGTCTAGCTGGACTCAGGAATTTTTTAACCATTTCAGATATATTTATTCTGTCTCAGTTCCTAGATTTCACATGTGACCAAAGCAAAGATATCTTCGACAAAATACCTTTGGTATGTATTGTTCAGTACATAATTGCTAAATCAGTGCACTCAGAACTGCATGAAARTGATCACACTCACCATCTGTTACAATCCCTTCAGATGCCAGCTCCAACTGGCATATTGACTGATGGTCTAAGAATGTCCTCACAGTTTACAGAGAAACCTGGAAGTCAAGAAAATCATGCTATTCCCAGGTATCCCTAGGTGTACCTTAATTTTTAATGAGAATAAAATAATAATTTTTACAGTCCTCAGAGGCACATTTTAATGTGATGCTTAGTTTCTAAATCAGTTTCTATAAAGTGTTTTGAGATCTCAAGTTGAAATATTTTTCAAGATCAACACTTTTTAAATGAATGCAAAGTGGTGTCTTTGAATTCAACTTATTTGCTCTATGAGAAATATATAATTTCTCATTCCCTCRTTACATCTGTGAATTATTTTTCTGTGATTTTTTTTTGTGTTAAAATGCAGCTTTCTTTTATTTTTTTCTCCATTTACCAAGCTCTGTTTGTGGATGTCTAGACTCATCTTTTCATGTTCTTATTTCCTTTATTTTTAAATTAGTTTCCTAAGCCAAGTTAGTCAAATATATTTTCACTGCAATTTGGATTCTGTGTTATTTATTTCTAGGGTACTTGCGTCCAGGATAGATAAAATAATAGTTTTATTTTTCTGGAAGTAAGGACTCGTATATTTTAGGCAAGACAGGTAGGTAATTAGGTGTGAGGGAAGCTGCACCTAACTGCACACCATCCATAAAGAAAAAGCCTATTCTTAATTACATTAAAAGTGTGAACTGGAACCATGCAAAGATAAAATAAGGAGATCCTGTCTACAGTGCCATCAGTGTGTTAGAGGTACACCTGATCTAATTTTAAACGAGTTAGATCAAGTCATAATAAGAGAAGCACAAGGCTCTGACCTTTCCCTTTCTATGACTCTTATCACTGTGCAGAGCTCTCAGCTATTGTCCATTTTAGTGCCATACTGAAGGTGTGTTCTGCCCTTCCTTTCTTCTTTGTGAAACTTGGTCTGTAAACTGTTTCAAGAGCTCCTTRGCAACCTAATTGATACCAGAAAGATTGTTGCAGGAAAGAGCTACTTTTCCCTGAGAATATTCTAAATAAGCAGATAATATTATTTTAGCCTTATTGCWTCAGAGGCTTCATATCACCTGCAGTGCRAGAAAAGTTTGCGATGATCATGTATCAGACAAAAATTRCACAGAACAACTTCTCTACCTTTCTAACATTAATTGTATGAAACATACACAGTAAATATTATTATTTGCCACAAAATTAATATGATTGAAAATTGTCTACCTGATTCAATCAACAATTTAGGAAGGCAGTTGCAAAATAAAATTTGACAGAACATCTGGCTGCGTTTTCTCCATTTATTTTTCCATATTTTTGGACAACTTTATGATATCCCATTTTTTCTTAGATTTTCGTTTTAATTTGATCATTATTTTTTCCTTCTGCACAAATATAAAACATTTCTATGTCTTTTTACWCCCTTTTCCTACCCTTTCCTTTGCCTGATTTGTACTCTGCATTTTGGTTCTTTCATATCTTATAATTTCYGGCAGTAATCAAATTCCAGTACTGTTCATGCATGAAACTCAGAACATTCCTAGTAGAACTGAAACAGTACTGATGTTATTGTTAACTTCTCTCTGTAAAATTTGAACTTGCTTGGCTTTACATGTTTCCATATGCATGGTTGATGTACTTGTAAATAAYATTGTGAGGCCTTGCTTTAGAGTGGCCATTGACATCCTTCTATATMCAAGCATGATGTAAACTGGAAGTAAATTGACAGCAGAGAATTGTCAATCTGCATAATTTAGTCATTAATTGATTATTAATCCAATACTCTTTATGTTCTGGGGTTTTTTTGTAATTGACTATTAGGAAAAAGAAGACTGTTGGTTGGTACCAGAAATAACAGTATGGCATTATAGATTTCCAACATTGTAACCCCACTTCCACAAAAAAAAAAATAAATCTTAGATTATGCAAATCTGAGATAGTCTCCTTGACAACAGTGGTGAACGTGAATTTACACTACATACATGTTTTAACTACAGTATTCATTGATGCAGCAGTGACTCTGCATATAATTCTTTCACATCATTAATTTGCTTTTAATGGCACTTTTAGCTGATCCTAAATGTAGTATTGATTCAAATACTGTTATTCCTACACATACAGATGTTATTAGACCTTACTGTTAATGYTGTCCTGGAAAGCAATCTGGAGGAAACTGGTACCCATTTTAGAAAGAAAACCAAAAATTCAATTASAATCTCATTTTGGCAGCAACTTTCTAGCTATTGTGAGATCTTCAATATTATAATTTATGGATTTTCTTTGATTTGCTTCACTTTAACTTAATTTCTTGCTGTTCAAGTGAAGATCTATGTCAAATTTTGAATCAATCCAATCAGGGGGTTRTATTTATTATTCTGACTCCACAGTCTTTGATGTCATATTATCTTAATGTGAGAAATTTAGATGAACTAAGTGTTTTCTTAATTTGCAAGCCTAAYTCTTCTTTCACATACCAATCAGATTAACATAACTTGTTTGATCTTCTTGTGGGGAACATTTTTTTATGCTGTTCCTGTGTATTTCTGTGTGTCTGTCCATATGGTTAACAAATCTGGTTRAGTTCATATTTTGTTCACAACCATACTGTATTTTAACACTTACTATGCATATATGTTTGTGCAAGGGAACAATCTGCCTGGAAAAGATACATTAAAGGTATTGCTAGCAGTTGGTTTGGAATTCATGCTGGGAAAAGTATTGTTACACAAGATGTTAGAACAGAAACGGTGCCAGATAACACCCTGTCATTACGTACAGAGAYTTCCAACTGTTTCCTAGTTGGAAAACAATGGTTTTACAACCTTCTAAAAGGAGTCAGCCTAAATAAGAAACAATCAAAAGACATCACTCTTTCTGATTACGGGACAATTACTGAGCACATAAAACAATGATAGAGATGATCAGTTTTAGGGATTTGTGTACTACTTTGRTGTATCTCTGCTTGATGAATAAGGGTTTATGGCTTGACCTGGTGTTGTAATCTAGACTGAGCATTCATTTCATATTTATGGAACCAGAATACAGGTAATATTATTCACACTAGGTTCTATAGAYTAGATTAAGTTTGTACTTTTCACACTAGATATGGAGACAATTTTGATTCTGGCCTAAAAWAATTTGTATGATCCCAATGATAATAGTGCCTATATTCTCAAAAATCTATGAAATATTTTGGGATGTTTTTATAACAACTCTATGAGAAGCATGTCAAAAAGTGGCTTATCCATACTAAACATATTTCAGCACAGACTGCCTTATTCTTTCCTGATAATCAGATATTTAATCATGAGCATTTCAGGGTTCACTTAGATTCAGGAACTGTATTTCACCCATATGTGTAGAAAATGTCATCTAAAAATGGTTTTTTTTCAAAAGAGAACACTAATGTCCTTCCTGCTGTTACTTATATCTCACTGTAATCTCATGTCCCTACAGGAGGCACCACTCGACCATTCTATATAATGACTGTTGTTGGCAAATGAAAGMAATGGAACAAATGCCAGCCCTTCCAAAGCCAAATCCCGTCAATGCCTGCTCCCTGGTTGGCAGAGAGCACCCTACTCAAATGCTAAGAGGTTTGTTGGCTTCACTGTCTGCTATAATTCACCTTGTTACGGAAGAAAACAGCTGTGCCACGATCACGTCCTGGAAATATGCCATAACAACTCACTGAGTTAAAATCCCAACTTGACTGCTAGTACTGGGATTCGGTGTCATGGCTGCTGGTGGATGAATTGTAGAGTAACCTCAAGGGGATAGAGCATAATTGATTACTTTTTAATGCTATGTCTGGAAGAGGAGCTGCATTTGAAAATATTTATTGCATGCACAATTAGCACAGCTCTGGCATTTTATGTCTTCAGAAAGCAGAGAAGTCAAATGAAACTTTTCATTGCATGCACAACATTACACACATTTTTAGGTAGGATTTGCTATCCAGTTGTGAGATAGAGATATTGCCTGATCTACCCATGAAACCCTGAGGGACATCAATATATAGCTGTAAAATAAACTAAGCCACCTTTACCCCCAGGAGGCATCTTTCTACTTTCTTATCTAATATGGACATCARTTAATATCACAATGTTGTGTTAAAATGCTTTGCTAAAGAACTTCACTCTAGTATTGCATAACCAAACGGATTCATGTTCTGAATAAAGAGATATTAATTACAAAAATATACTGTAAGCTAGATTCGGGCCTCCAGTGGCTTTAATCCTCTATTTATTTCAGTTAATAAYTGCCTTTAATTTTAGGAAAAAAAAAGAAATATCATAAAGAACAACTCAGGAATAATCTGTTCCCAGTCTGAAGGTCACCTATGAACTTTTTAATTCCCCACAAAATATTCTCAAACTAGTTTCAAAGCACAAACTTGCATTGGAATTAGTTTTCATAGTAAAAAAATAGAAAAAAGGAAAATGGAAGAATTTATAGAAGAAAGAAGACTGAGAAAATGATGCAATGTCAGATAAATTACTGTCAGTTTATATAGCTAATTTTAGGGTAATCAAGGTATACCTACCTATATGGATTGATAGAATATCAGATTTTTTGCTTTGACAATTCATTAAATAAATTGTTTAAATTCATTAARTATAAGAACTCTGAATATGGAAAATGAATGCATTTTTACAGATATCTATTTYGTCTCTTGAGTATCTTCCTCATCTCTGGTAGTAAGTTCTGCTTTTGGGTGTGTCATTTTGTAATAAAAATATCAGTCTCTAAAACTCCTTGGTATGAAAAAGAGACTTGTATTTTCTCAACCGAGAAAGGAAAAAATGTGGAGAGAAGTAAGAAATATTAGTTTGTTTCTGATGATTTCAGTAAAACCCACTGAAACAACTTTCATAGAACACTACCATTTTGTGTGATTAAAAGTAATGGAATCTGGACTTTAGCACAAATATTTCCTCCTCTCTGAATAGTTTTTCTGGTTTTACTTAAAATTTAAATCTGTATAGTATTATTACAAGGTCATATGAAACCAGCAGTCTGGTTCTAGAAAGAATATTCAGACCACCAGACCCATTCAGTTCTTTCAGTAATGGAAGTTGACCAGTGCTTTGGTCCTAATTTGTGACTCGAATGCTCCCTTGTCAKCTAGGTACAGGCTGGCAGCCTGGCACCTGGGAACCCAGTGCAAATGATTTCACTGATAGGACACTTAAGAAGCCTACTATTGTTCATAGTTATTATGTACGAGTCACTGCATGTGATGAAATCCATCTCTTTATGCAGAGTCAAAASTATTCAGAAGGTGTTGTGAGGGAGACCAGAGTATCCCTCTGCATCCCCTGGATGGGCAGGAGCCTGGATGGGGGGGCAGGCCCCCCTTGGCCTGTGTCAGAAACAGTGGTGGCTTTGATCTGAGCCTGTGGGAAGAACTGCCAGGACTGTCTGAGGTTTTGAAGGTCACGAAGCTTTGATTGGTGTGATTTTTGTTATGTCACTGGGTGAGACAGTAGGGTTTTTAGATTTTGCTATATAGGTAAAATGGGGCCAAGATGGAGGCAGATCAGTGTGATAACTGCACATTTTCCTGTTTCTTCTTTCCCCTTCCTCTTCGCAAAGGGTGATGGTTTTTTAGGATTAGGYGAAGGTGCAATTTCACTGCATGACATGGGTTTTGGTTATTGGTGTTTAGAGAAAAACATTGTTAACGTAGGTTAGATTATAAAAGTCCAGGTGCTGTCGTGGGCGGGAGAGATTCCATTTTTCCAGCTGCCTGTGAACTTCACGCTGGACAGACTGAACTTATAAAATAAGCTTTTAAAATAAACATCTTCAGACTGCAACCCAGATATTCTCCGATTCCTTCTTCCAAGCACAGGCGGTGAGGAGAAAGACTTTTACACTGCCGGRGTTAATCTCAGACCTGATAACCCCGACAGWGTTGGGTGCCCAATACACCAAWATGCACCTGACAGGAATMCAARGCAGGATGTGTTGAACTGCTGTCCTTTGAACTGTCCAGAAATGCTTAAGTTGAGCCCTTGTTCTGGCAATTTGCTACAGCACTTTTTCCCGTATTCTTTTGAGTACTTGTGAAAATACTAATATCTTGCTAATTAATCAGTACTATTTTTAATTGTTAGCACAGACATTCATTGCTAATGAGCAAAACCAGTACTGACATTTGTCAATGAAAACAGCTGTAAAGAATTATAAAAAGTATTAGTTTGGGTATTTTAAYATTATTTCTATACTAAATTTTGAAGAGTACTTTGCAAAGGTATTAGAAGCTGACAATATGCAGACTATGCAGGCAAACAAAACACTTTAAATCTCAGCTGCACTTCAAACACTGGTCAAAGACCAGATGCTACAGCTGAGAAAAGAATCTTTTACAGAATACTGAACTCCCTCTACAGTGATGTTTAGGAGCCATTAAAAACTGCCTTCTCTTCAGTACTAAATACCAGCAAGGATTTGTACTCCATAATCTGCTTTATTGAGCAAAGGGAGTTTTATCAATTGCCATATAATTTGCTTCACTGAAAGGCTGATATATTGTACTTGCATTTGATTTTACAAGCGAAAATATTTAGCACAGCTTCATTACAAATGAACAGTTTAGGAAAATTTTCTGTAAATCCTATTAATGTTCAATACTCTTCCTCATAAAACAAGAAAACAAAACTACAACCCAAAACCTTYAAAAATCTTAGCATCATAAAATAGAGACATTAATATACTTTTAATCATAGCTTAAGGATTTTCTAGTTATGAATTGTCATCACAGAAGAATTCCTAAACTTGAAGAGAAAATTAGAGTATTTAAATCTTTAGATACAAAGGTCTAAATAGAACTATAGTTTAACCTAAACCATCTACATTTGCTTCCAAATAWTATCATTTTACATAGTGTTAATGAAGAACCACTTCAAAACAGATATTAAGTAGGATATCTTAATAAATGAAGACTTGACTGAATTCAGTCTGCGCATGAAATTTTTTGTATATGTGAGAGCGCAAAAATCCCTCACAAGTCTTGTAGCTCTTTCTTTACCATTGTAATCAAATAATTTCTTAGGGTTGGAAGAGAAAGCTATGTGGTTTCTGAAAGATAGACTGAGGCTACAGGGTAATCGATGTTAAATAAACACCTGGTAATCTACACTGCTAGCTAGCTCTGAATACGTGTATATTGTGGTGCTTCTCTGACACTTGCATAGCACAGGCCACTCCTRTTTAGAAGTTGTACATGGCTACAACACTCAAAAATCTCTGCAGTAGCTGATGCTGCCTGGAGACCAATTTCAGAATCTCCAGTGAGAATATAAAATGAAGTCTGAGCTATCATTGTGGTCAGGCAACTAGACAATATTGTATTACAGGAGAGCATATCAATACACAAAGCACTTTCTTCACTGTGAATATGATTTTCAAACCTAAGTGAAAATGCATTCAGACTATTATAGAAAAAGATACAAATTCTGTAAACCCTTGCTGTATACAAGTGCCCTCTATTTCTTTCGGATTTTTCATCGCTTCCCTTTTCTCACTGTGAGAAAGAAGACATGGACGGATTTTTTATTCAAATAACTGCATTCAATGAAATTTTAAATGCAGGRTCTTAAAATATTATTCATAAAACTATAGACAGATCTCATGGGTCTATTTTGGCAAACTTACAATATATTAATAAATACATCTTGTCTTCMTCTCTTGTTGTCTTTAATTTATCTTACAGTTTGGCTTTCCTATAAAAATGCAGTCTCTCTGACAGGGTGAGACAGTTTTAGTTTTGCTTTAAAATAAGTGACCACAAGTGTTAAGTTAGATAGTTGGGTCATATTTCAAATAATGACATAATCTTGGCTTTTGTGCCATTTTCAGGGGTATCTTTTAYATGTGGTGAAYTTATGGAAATATAYATTAAACCTCCTTTCTCCCTCTCYCCTTTTTTTCACCTGCCTGGATGCATTCTGTGTTTACCTGAAAGCAATGYTCTGGCAAATTTAAATGTATGTTACTCAGAAAACAATTTGTGATCAAATGGGGTTTTTTCCTGCAGACTCTGGATCCACAAATTTGACCTTTGGTTAAAATGTTATGCTTTTATCTGGGAGACTGATGCAAAATRAACACTTTTTTTTTTCTTCTTCCTGATATGACTTTCYCCCTTGAAACCATTAACACTATGTTGTTTATTTATCTAGACTCCTCAGATTATTGATTGRTAATAAGCACTAAATATTTCTCAGAAGATTTTTATTTGGTATAAATCTGCAGCTGTATTAATTTCATTGGTGCTCTGTCAGTGTACCCCAGCAGAAGTTAYAAAGCACAATATTTAATTATAAGAACATGCTCAAGAAGTAATAAGAACCTCATCAAAAGCCCTCAAGGTCTTTCAGAAACATTAAATGAACAAGATTTATTTCACCAATGTGTGGTAAACAAGCATTATTAGTTCCCTGGTGTTTTCTTTATCAAAAATTTGATGTTGTTATGTTTATAAACTGTTTCAAAGTAAGGGAACTATGTTTTAGAGAAAGTGAATAATAAAATGTTGTGTCTAAAATAGCATTTCTAAAATAATTACTGAAGTTAACAGGAAAGTTCACTCCACTTTAATTTGTCCCAAACAGCACGAACTTCTACCTGACCACCAAATAAAATTGCAAATGTAACATAAAAATATTTGGATGAAGGAAGTTCAGCTAAATTTTAAAAAATTGCAGCCAACTGCTTTTTAGATCCTTGATCAGATTCATTGCAATGACCCAGAGATGTATGGGGCTATRAAGATACAAACCACTGACTGAATGAGGAGAGCTATGTGATGTGTGTGCATGTGCATGTGTGTGTGTGTAAGGTTGGCAGGGATTTTATAAATACGTTGTAAAAGAACAATGTTGAAGAGCTCTACTTAAATTTAAGTTGGATAACTAAGAGAAGTCTCTGATCTTTATGGCCCTTTCATAAACTAGGGTGTATGAGAAAGTCTTGTATTATGCCTGAAAATATGCTACCTACTTAGCAGTACTTTCACTGTTACCACAAGTCATCTTGATAGTAAGTAAAGATTGCAAGGTTTTAAGGCTTGTTTCTGTAATCAATAAGTGTGTTTCTTTATCAATATTTCAGGTTGCCTTGAAGATCAATTTTCTATCTATCTCACTATCCATGTCTTCATACCAAACTACGAGTTCCTTATATTCTGTATTTCTTCCTAAATAATCTCCATTATGTTAACTCTATGTCTACACACACACACACATGTATATGTATTTTTCCTTTTCTCACTCTAATACTTTATTGTGCCTAATTCACCAACCACCTGTGCAGTAATCCAATCCTTTCTAAGAAAATACTGCTAATTTACTAACCAACCTTCTCTTTGGCCAGTTCTGCCATTTAATCCAATGTTTGCAAAAGTACAGTCTTATTTAATATCTGTCTTGTTTTCAAATAAAGAATAAAGATGGCATTTTTGATCTCTCTGTCTTGCCTATCTCTTATGGCATACTGATTGTATCTCTCACTCTAGTTTCTTCTATTACTATTTTTCTCAAATACATATCCATTCCTGTTCACTCCAGCTCTCCTGGAAAAAAAAAAAAAAA
>CADDXX010000368.1:369675-499658 GCA_902810485.1 Alauda arvensis | reverse complement strand
ATGTATTGTTTTCCAAATGCAGAGCAGAAAAGGCTGTAAAACAGCCTGTCTGGCTTTCTCCTTTAATGGCATTAAATGACTCTGCCCACTGAGATACTTATCCTTTCTCCCTCACCAAACCATGGTTTTTTAATAGCTTAACTTTGCAGATTCCACTCTGAGCATATGACTATTATTCTTGGTAAAGAAAATCCACAATTTGAGGCAACAAGCTATTACATTTGGTCAGTGAAACAGACTGAATATATTTTTAGGCATGGCTTGTTTATAACTTAATTTTCTCTCATTACTTTACAAAGGTGACCTTGTTTTAAAGCTTTTACCACCTGACATTATAAAAGTGAAATTCTTTTCAAATCTCTTCTGTTAATGTGTTTCTGCTCTGAAACACATGCAAGATAACATTAATATTCTTCCCACAAAATACGTGCTAATTTTCTTGCAGTGAAGATAGAAAGCATTTCATTACATATCACAAACTTCATTTATGTGGAATGAGTCACCAGGCCTTCTGAAAAGCCAAATGAGTACCTAATCTCTAATGCTGCCTTCAGCTATAACATCAATCCTCCCTGGTTCCACTCATCTTTTATCAGCTATTCAGTTTCTAAAATTTTCCATTCTGTTACAAAATTGTGTTGTTCATCTGTCAAAACAGCTTTATGGATTTTCAATATTAAAACATCAGAAAAAAAAAGCCCACAGAAGTGCACTATTTTTTATTAGAGAAAATTGAATCAGTGTAACAAAAAATTATTAACTCGGTTTTACACAATTTTTTACATAATTAACTTTATAAAGGTCATACTGCTGATAAATTCTGGGATGCTAATCWTAGGTATTATTTTCTGACTTGTTGTCTTCTGCAGAAAACACACTGTAACAGGTATATGATGTTTACAAATAAATATATAATGCCTGTTAAATTATTTACGCAAAATATAAGTGCTCTATAAGCTCTAATTTTGTTTACAAATTAATAGGAGCTACCATCTGTAAGCTGTTGTACAACTGAAAACAGGTGCCTAAAGACCATGCAAATGGAAAGCCTAAAATGTATGAGAAGTTATTTTGGAACKGATGAAATTGATCAGCAAATAGGTTACTGGATGACCAAAGCAATTTATGGTGACTTAAAATTATGTATTTTGATTCAAGCTCCCTGTATAATTTCAGCTGAAWAATAGCCACCTGAAACTGAGGAAAACAAATTTCACTCTGAAATCAAGGACTATTCCAGCTTTCATGCAACAAGCTCAAGGACAGGTGGCTCATGCAAGGTGTTCAAAACTCAGATTCTGTTCTTCTGTTTCCTAAAAGGACTTTAACTCATATTGCCAAATGTTCAAGTTTGTGACCTATTGGCTAATAGCCTATAAAAGAAGTGAAAAAAAAAAAGCAAAAGGAAAGGAATTGGAACTCATGTGTCCAGAACTACAATTTTCCTGATCAGAAGAATATGAAATCACAGAATCAAAAAAAAAAAAAAAATGTCAAAATAGGAAGGAACCTCTCAAGATTATCTGGTCATTCTTTTTACTAACCAGGTTAAATTTTTACATGGATTGGCTGTGACTATCTTATACCTCAATGTATTAGAAAATGCACAAAGGAGACCAAATTTGRTGTCCCTCAGGCAGAAAGGGGTCTCCTAAATCTAATTTCCAGTCCACTGTCCTACCCAGAGAAAGAACCATCATCTTCCACCTCATCCATAAGGGCTTTGTCTTCTAATTTTAGCTACATTTAAAAAAAATAGTATATATATGTATAAATACCTTCTATGAGAATTAAATATGGCTATTTGATAATAAATAGGTCAAATATTCATTTCAGGTAGCCTAGCTGTCTTCATACCATGCACAAGGTGAGGAGATAAGTGTTACAAAGGGGCAGGCTGAGGAGCTATTTCCTCTCTGTGTTCAGATTATGAGTAGACCATGGGACACCAGTGACCTCTTAGATASAGCAGAAGAACAGACACCCTTTATGGTGTTCATTTTTGTCAGATYCAGGGCATAGGTCAATCAAGACAATGAGATTGTACCTGGCATTGCTGCCAACTGTGTTGTCAAAGAAAATACCTGCCCAGGGCAACAAACAAGCAGCAGTAACATATCCATGCTGCTTGAGTGTATGACTAGAGAGTTGGGAATTAGCAGAGGCCACCAGCCACAATCTGCTCTCCATTCCAGAGTTCCTCTTCTGCTGTATTCCAGCTACACTCTTGTYCTCTCCCTCTTGGGACAGGACTCCAGAAATGTACTGTTTTTGAGTCCTTGTCCTATTCAGTTGCCTAGGCTAATTAGAAACAAGCATTTTTCTCCAAGTACATTTTTGTCTGAAGTTTCAGAGAGGGCMATCATCATTACATAGTATTTTGCCCAGCTACATGTAATTAAATACACAGAACTAATGCTTGGTTGCTGACTTACAGCTTTACTACAGAGTGGGGAAATACCACAGAACCAGAGTGGCAAATCATGTCTTTCCTACTCTCATATWTTTAGGTGAGATTCTCATCCTCTTGAGGAGAATATGACTGTATTACCRAAGTCTACAATACTAAGTAATTTTGCAATATTCTTTGAATGCTCTGACACCATGTTTTGCTTGCTGACTAGGAGTGTTTGCTGATGAATTTGCAGCAATTCCACTGAGTCAAGACAAAGTCCCTAATGTGTATRTGCCATAGCAGAAGGATGAGGAATACACATGTGCTTCACAGACTAATGACATATGCTAAATGAGCACTTGCTAAAAATTACAGAAGAATGAAAAGGTGTATTGGCAAAGTTTAACTTTCTTAGCTTTTARAGGAAATGCAGACACTCTCTCCTTTTTCTGATTGGTAATAGTCTGTAAGAACACCTTGAGTGAGAAAATGCTTTTCTAAGAGCATTAGCATTTAAAGAGTCTTTATTGATGAACAGAAAAAGTGCAAGTGGTATATTACCCTCTAAAAGTCTTGCTGCTGGTTGCTATTTTTAAACTAAAGTATTGATAATCAAGAAGAAAAAGTGTGTTTTGATTTAAAGACTATAATCTTTCTTTTGTGTCAGTCAACTACATTAAGATCATTTTGTTTTCAATTATCGCCTTTCACTGAGCACCATTATCACTCATCAGCCCCTGAACAAATATCACACTGTCCATCTTCCCAAGCAAGTACTATAATTACTCAATAACTGCAGTATTGATTCTGGAAAACCTGAGTCTTACTGGMTGGCATGCCAAGTTACTTACTAACTCAGAATTACAACAACTGGGGAGAGGTTTTTCTAGCGTAGTTCTAAGCAAGAGTTCACATAAATTAAATTTAAGGCTTTCTCTCCTTATTTGAGGTCTAGTGTTGTGTTTTTTAATCAGATTTAAAAATCATATGTGAACTGAAATCCTACAGCTTTGTAAAACTTTGCTGTAGGCCTGCAAAGCTTGACCTAAGCAAAAGCWTATCAGATATTGCACAGCCTTTTCACAGCACATCTGCAATGTATTACCAAGACATCATATTAGGAAACATCAAATCCACGAAGAGGCAGCCCAGAGCAGATCACCACACAGTTATGCCCAGCACATATGCCATGCTTTCAGTTTTTCATTTACAAACTTGTTTTCTCACTCTTGCTTCACAGAACTTTATCCTCTGCAGTGTTTCCAATGGCAAGCTAACAGAGCTAACCAAATCTCTAAAGTGGAAAAAAATTTATTCAGCACTTGTATGTGGAAGGACATGAAATCCATTTGGAAAAGTCTCACTGAAACACTCATATACTTTTGCCAAATATTCTCATGTAAATTAAAAGATCACACCAAAGGATATCTGTGAATCTGACTTTGTATATTTACTGCAACTGGGGAACTGTAATGCATGCCAGACAAACTTGGAGACTGCAACATCTCCAGCAAATTCATGACAAAGGATGTTTAATACCTGAACCATGCTATTTAGAAGCTGCCTTTACTGGATGAACTCCTTTCTGATTTTTGTTTCTCTGAATGGGCCRTTGAGCTGTTGACTGCAAACAGTARCACAATAAAATATTTGTATGCAGAAACAATGTGTGGGACAAGACCCATGCAGTGGGACCTACCTGAAATAGTTTATTTTTAAAACCTGTGGGCTGCTGTCATGTAACTTGGATATATAGAGAGGTAGAAAATTTTATTTCTGTTTTGTAGGAAAGCTTCAGCAGTCATTGATCTGGTTATCACTGATTAAAATGTCAGGTTGATTGTTTCAGAGTATTCACTTTYTCTCTTTTTTCTTTGTGCCTAGCTCCCTACACACTGCTCCCCCTCACAAACTGGCATTTGCAATCAGTATGCTTTAAGAACAGCTCAYCCTCAGTACCATTTTGTCTATCCTTGTTGCCACTATTTTTTAAGGCAATGACAATATATTTTTATGACTACTGAAGCTCTGAGGTGCACAGTAAAATGCACTRGCAAATGCACACTGGAGTGAGCAAATCAGTACTGTAATCTCAGTTTGTCATTTTTATACAGCCAATTCTGAAACACTATGCCACACTGACATCACAAAGTCAGCCTTAAGACTCTCACCTGCTGTGGAACATTTTGCATTTGGAACCATCAAAGAAGCCCCATAACTATGATACCTACCAGAAGTATGTTGTAACATCACTGTTACACTGCTACACGGTTGAGAGCCAGACACCATTTTGGCCACGGCTCTACATCTATGTAATCATGTCTGAGACCTCTTCTGAGTGGTTACAGCTTATTGGAATGGAGTAATGATAGCCTTATTTTACTTCATTTTTTTTTTCTTCGATGTGCATTACATAATAGTTACAAACAAGGAACTAGAATTCTACTTATACTCTCCTCCTGACTCACTTTGTTTGAACTCTACTGATGTTTCTCCAAGATTTCTAGGAACCTATATAACTGTGCTCTGCAGTTTTGCTGCTTCTRTAAGTTATAAACAAATGTATAGTCATGTCCCCAGTGCTTCCAATTGCATCTTGGAAATTACCTAATATTTGCTAATGTTGCTGTTATCATGTCACACTCATGTTACAAATTTAGAATTTAGAAAGATGCTAATTTCTGTGGTTATTAAAAAGTTACATCCATAAAAATCAGATTCAAATTCAGCTCTTTAGAGCACTGAAATGGACTGTAGAACATTTTAAGTAATGGTATCGGTAGAAGAAATAATTTATAATAGCTGAATACAAAGGACAAAACCTGAATTTCTGGTTAATTTCAGAAGGTTTCCATATGAGAAGGTTGCCTACATAGGACAGCCACCACTAGGGAATCTTATACCACTGAAGGAAACTTATACAAACAGACTGACACTAGAAATTAACTGTGAATTTAGATAATCAGGCATAGGACAAACAAAGCMGGAACAGATCAAGTTTTGCATTAACTCTTTATGTATTTTGGGCCCAGCAAGTTGCACCCTGGAGAAAAGAATGGTTGACAGAATTCAGGCCTGGACTACAGATCTACACTACCCTGGGCCTTTTTCACTGGTTCATTTGATGTGCTGTGGCAATGGGAAACTTCTACTTTTCAGAGGACTCCAGCTCCCATCTAGGAGAGGGTGACCTTTCTCTGCTACCAGTATGAACTCAGTGGTGAGTCACAGCCAAGAACCAGGACAAAAAGTTATTCTCTGCTTCCTCTTACCATTAATCATCACCTCCCAGCTGGGCCTGAGCTGCTCTGATCTTCCTTTACTGTCCTGGAAAGTAGCAGCTATTGGCTCCACCTCCCACCTGAGCCAAATATGTCTCCATGTGGCCACCAGAGAAAGGGGAAGAAGATGAAGTTTTGTTTTTATTTTTAACCGAGTAGTTGCAATTAAGGACACTTATCCCAAAGGAGAGTGATGGCCCACCACCTGAGTTCTCTCTTCAGTGCCTAGCATGCAGTAGCTAACAGCCTAGAGCTTTTCTCCCCCATAAAACCAAGGCAAAGAGGCAACTTTGGTGGTGTTTTGGGATTTAGATTTTCTTTATTAAGTTTAAATCAGGAATAAGTGCTGTTAGTTTCTGTTTTCTAGTGAGAGAAACAACATGATTTCTGTTCTCTGCTGCAGTGGCATACAAGTAGTAAGCTACTCAGATGTAAAGTGGCCTCTTATGTATGTATTAGTGATCATGAATGTATTAGTTCCTTCCACATTCTACCAAAAACAGTAGCCAAAAAGAAGCTATCTCAGTTCAGGCACTAATCTGCGCAATTATTATCACTTGGGCTGCAAAAGGCAAGTCTAATTCTTGCTTTTGTACTGATTAATACATACCTAAATATCTCTAATTTGGATGAAGTAGCAATAAACACATTTGGCCCAGCCCCAAGGCTCTATTGTATAACATGGATGTAGGCAGAGAAATAAACTCAGCATTCTTCATTATCAATTCTATTAAAATATTTTTTATTTCTTCACTTAGTTATTTTCACATCCTCATTGATTTTCTGTACATTCAGTGTATAGCAAGGCAGTGTGTGATGGATGGTGTGCAACTCTTTAGAGTGTTAACATATCAACACTTTTGCAGTAAATTACTGAATATGCGTATCAGCAACAAAGCAGTATCATGTATTACTCCAGCTGAATTTCTTCTGGACCTCTAAAGACAGTTTAGTTCCAAGCAGCAGCTAAGCTTTTCTTCACAGCAGAAACTAGACAAGATTGTCACTGATGAAAAGTAATGGTCATAACTTTTGCAGGAGTCAGTATGGTCTGACTGTGAAGGGCCGGAACTCAATAAATCCTGAAATATGTTGGCATCCACCAGTCAGGTGAAAATCTGCAAGCTCCAGCTCACAGGTTCCACTGCATGTAAAACTCATCAAGATGAAGACATCCTTATTTCTCACAAGTGAAATATCTCTAGAGCTCAGAAGCTTCATAACTAGCAAGAGCTGGAATATGCTTTCCACCACAGATGATGGCTCCTAAATCCCACCATATTCTAGTTCAGYAGGAGATGGTAGGGAAGCAAAATACTTCCAATGAGCCTGAGAATGAATGACTCTCATCTCCTCAGCTGAGAAAGTTAATAAACATTTTTTCCCCCTACCATTCAGGTAATATTAGAATTCTGTACTGTGCTAATAGATGACCCAAACTCCTGCTAAAATCAAGAGAAATCTTTTAAGTTGCTTCAAAAGTCAATGTGTCAGGTTATACATCTGTGCTAAACCAGATTGTGCTTTAAAACCTCCCTAGTGGATAACGATTTTTTTTTTAATCTCCATGTATCACTTTCTCCTATAAAGTGACAAGATTTATGAATTTATGAGCCTCAAAAGCACCTTCTACTTCTGGGTAAAACTTTCCTACAAAAAAGGAATTGTCTTTTTAATGTTCCATCTGATGCTCACCAACAAACTCAGAGCTGAAGGATTGTTTTCCACTCACTATCATTTACATGAACACTGAGGGCATCAGGCTAGTGAGAGATGAGAATAAGACAATAAACTTCAAATCAAAACAGGACAGAAACCTAATCCAATGCCATATAAAATTGTTTCATCTCTGTTTTTTCAGTCTGTATTGTAACTCTACCTTGTACTCTTTATCATACAATCTAATTGATTTTCTGAGTTTCCAGGGTATTYTTTGTTTATTTGTTTGCTTTAATTTCTGCATCCATTAACTGTCTGTGAGTGTTGGTTTTGGCTTTCTGCCTCTTTCCTGCCTTAGGGAGTATTTCTTAGKGGCTAACAGTAGGTGCTGAGTCCTGAAGTATCGATTCAGAGCAGCAGAGACAGGTGGGCCGTCAGCAGGAGTAGTAAAGTGATATGCCACCATAAATAAGAAACTGTGACAGCCTGCAGAAACAATCTATTTTTCCTTTCAAACTTCAGGCATAACAGCTTCTAAACTCTCAAAGGCAGATTCATGTAGGAAAAAAAAAACCCACCATAGTTTAGAAATCAATTTCTTATTTTAAGAAATTTTCCTCTATTGTGATATGTARGTATGTATGTAGGAACAGTTTAAAAGCAAGAGAACGTGGAAAGTTGGAACACATGGAAATTCAAATGGCTGCATTTGGCAAAAGCTTTTGCCCTCAGCCTTCCCCCAGTTGGAGACAATTGCAAATGAGACAATATTTCTCCKTGGATAAACAGTGATTTAGCATAAATTAAATGATACCTTAGATAGGAAGAACAAACTAACGCAATATTATTTTCAGGATTACTAATGTTATGCTATCATTTGAGTTTTGTCATTTTTGAAGTCTGCAATTGTTCTAAATGAACTTTTCTTCCTCCCCCTTACTCCTAATTCTCACATAACTTGCATATATTACTTAACTGTTATCAGCACTGAAGGAGAGGAAAAAGTGTTTTGTTTCCCTGGTGAAAAAAAGTGTTTTGTTTCTCTGTCTCTCTCTCTCTTTCTTTTTATTTTTTTTTTAATGAAGTATTTAAAGACATATTTAATATTTTCAATATCCTTAAAAATATTAACATTGTATTTTAAATCTTAAAACATATTCATAATTAGGACTGTATTATTTTAATAAGTGACAAAGGAGTCAGGAAAACTCTTCCCTGCAGCCATAAGAGYTGCATGTGCCAATGACCCCTGACATGCTGATAAGGTGGGATGGAAGCTGCTGCATGCATAGCAATAATGAAAAGAATCAAGAAAGCTGCCATTATTCCCTTCTGCAAGAAAAATTTGTTTAATTTAAAAATTTTCTGCTTGAAATGTTRGTTTTGTAAGATAGGCCATTACTGTCTGAAAGATAGAAAATATYTGTCAATTTGGTTATATGAATCTTAGGTAAGTAGGTATATTTTTGACTGTTTCAGAGAARTAGTAACTACTGATACAAAGGTAACAATATTAGGCCTAAAATTCATATAAAATGTTCCGAATTCTCCCCGAATATTTTGGTCTTCAAATTACCAAATACTGRTAGCTCTATACACAAATACTTCAGTGGTCAAAAGGACTAATGCAAGAGGAGAACTCTATTTTTCTTTATTAAAATATTATTATTATTAATCTATGCAAAAAATAACCTGGTAACCTTATCCTTTATCTTACATGGAGAAGAATGTGGAATATTTTGCATATTTTATAGTGGGAAATTTCTCCTTCTAAGAGTAAATTTCTACACTGCAAATACTCTCGTGACTTAGACTAATTTTTTTCCATGTATCTTTTTATTCTTCTGTTATTTTTGGTGACCTTTCTGCTTGTTTGTTTGACTGGTTTGTTTTTATTTTTTTTAGGGATACAACTGAGCAGTTGCAAATGAAACACTTAGTGCAATGTAAACAGCCTAACATCTCATCTGAAATGATCCCAGTAACTTCTGTGACCACACCATCCTGTGGCTGCAGGTGGCTGCCTAGAACAGGAACAATGCATCATGTGTACTGTGCATAGCTTCAAGATACATCTTGGGAGGTCTTTGTATCTTGCCATGAAACCTAGCCTGTGAAAAAGACTAAAGCATGTGATTCTAACCTAAGGTTCCCTGAGGGTCACAAAATTGCATTTCTTAATATTCATAGTTGGATATTAAGAGTTTTCATCCAAAAATGTTTTGGCTTTCATTTCCTGCCAGAAACTTAAACATTATGCAGGACAGTAGGAGAAAAATGGACAAAATTTTTTACTTAAATGTTTTACTTAAAAATTAAAAAATAATTAGGTGTTTTAATTTTATGTCACTCAGTTGTTAGCATCCCATGAGGAAAWCCTTTGCTACCTGCTTAATAAATCTTTCTGTTCACTTTATACCAAAAATATAGCAAAACATTATATATAAAACTTTAAAAGAAAACAGAAAGGTGTATATAGGGATTAATAGTGAAATAGAGGAAGGATGTAAAAATTGTTCTACAGTAGTAARCCACTGTAAAGAAATTTCTACCACTGCTTTGCTGGAACTCTAAGACCAAAATTTGAAAGACAGTTTTTGTGGAAGAGGTAGGGGCTCAACAACTTCCTTTTCCAAAGAATTTGCAAACAATTTGCCAAGATTAAAATGAGTATTATGTGCTGCCACACAAATTAGTAATTTTAGAAATTTTGACAATTGATCGTAAGATATGGATCCCTGAACAGAAAAGAAATGAAAAAAATGGGCTCCTTTTAAAAACCAAGAAGGACTATTAAGTTACACAACATTAAACATAGACACAAACTCTGTGCCRAAGGCAAATCCCTGTTTCAGGTAATAAAGATACATTAACTGCTGKAGAGGGTGTTATGCAACTAGCAGCCATAAGAAGATGTGATGAGCTGTAAACTTAATAAAAACTTTTAGATTGTTTTTACTGAATGCAATTTCCATAAATAGGTGTTGTAAGACAGTTCTTAACTTGTCAGAGAGACATATCAAAAAAATTGTGACTTATCCTCATTTAATTGTAGCAGGAAAATCATTACCATCTTTRTTCAGGATGCCCTGAATTCCCTGCAGGTTGACAATAGCTTTATTGTTCTTTCTCATTATGAATTCCTAATACACTAGGGAAAATATTTGGAATAAAAATATGACATGGAATTTCCAAATTTTCTTAGTATTTTTTATTTTCACCTTATTATTTACTAAAAGGGAAAAGTGTTCCTATTATTTTACTGTACTTTTTAAGCCTTTATATGTTTTCTTAGATTCACTCAACTTTTTTTTCTATTTGAGACGTGGCTGGAGATAAACTGTCATCAAGACCAACTTTCTCATGTCAGTACAAAAATTTCACCTCCCTAAAAAGTCAGTTGAATTATTGCTGTTGAAGCAAGTCCTGCAAGATCCTGGGCACTGCGTTTCTCATTGGGAGAATCTATGTTGTATTTTTAACATAGACTGGTATTAAAAGTTCATTTCTATAGCCATGCTTAGGAGAAAAACCTAAGAATCCCAGGGTGGTTGAGTTTGAAAGAACTTCTGAAGATCATCTGCTCTGACTCCACTGCTCAAGCAAGGCCACCTAGACCCAGTTGCCCAGACCTGTGTTCTGAAAGTTTTTGAATGTCTCCTTCCCAAGTGCAGGACTTTTTAYTTCTCCTTTTTGAACTTCATGAGATTCCTGCCTACAGGCAGCACCTGAATGCTGCTCTTTGCTTGAGAAAGTTTTTATCATGGCAGGTCTACAGATGGAACTCTTCTGATTATTCATGGAACATGTAAAGGATATGGGCAAATTTACCCCACCCTTAAATACAACCACCCTTAAATAAGGCTCCAGAAGCTGTTAAAGAGAAGGCAGAGGACTCTGTGGACCACATATTACAGTATCTATTGAGATTCTGAGTATAAGGGAATGAAAAGCCCATCAAATCAATTATTCTTCAGACCTGTCATGTTTTATCTCCCTGCATGATCAATAGAGAGTAAATGTTTTAATACTACAATAAATATWATAACTATCATTCCCCCATAACTATGACTATCTCACATACAGGGGATGGTTTGAAAACATTTTAATGTTTCCACTGCAAGCCAATATACAGAATCTGATTATTTTTAATTATTGATTTTTACCCAGTCTTGTGCTCTTTTCTGAAGAAAACAAATTCCTGATGAATTATAATCCAATGAGAAATGTATTTTTGGGGGGTTTTTTGTTTGTGTTTTTTTTTTTTTTTTTTTTTTTTTTTTTTGATTTGTTCTTAGGAGTTCATTGTTGGTTTGTGTTTTTTTAAATACATAGGAATTCCATAGAAGCCTATTCTAACCTGTTTCACACATGAATTCCCTAATGGCCCTTGGATGTTTGGCATATAAAATCCTGGAGGAATGTTTCTGAAAATATTCTGAAGTTATTTGTTCCCTTGTAAATTAATATTAATTTCGAATTTCTTCATGTATTTTGTTTCTTATTTCATTGAGTTTTTTTAATGGCTGCTAAAAAATGGTATCTGAAACTTAGAGCAATGCTGAGGACAAAATACTGTGACCCTCTCTTAGTTTTGGAAATAGAATTTAATGAATATAGAATGAATTTATATAAAGTCTGTTAAATTAAGTCCAAAGGTCTTACAATTCCTTTCCTRGGCTAAAAAATTCCTGCAATGTCAWTGGAATCTATTRATTAAAATATTATTYCACACAAAAAGGGACAGCACTTAAAAGTTCCAGAGAAATACAGTAAATGTGATTCCTAGTAATCTTTTATTACATGTATGCACAGATAACCCCAAAATATGCAATTACTGAAATTTTTGTTCAATCTTGTTTAAATGTYAAAAATATACCACAGAAAATAATAAARCCAATATAAATTGTTGTGAGAGACTGAAATGTTATGGYTAATGGCTTAAACATTGTTCTGAAGGATTTTCTGTCCATTATGGCAAAAAATGTATCAAGGTCCATGGAGTGGTAATATTTCCAACTTAATCTGTCTCTGTCACTCCCTTTCTCTCTCCTTCCTCTAGTTTTTAAAATAGGGGGGGATTTGGTTTGTTTTTGTTTGTTTGTTTTTGGGGTTTTTTTGGTCTGACTCTCCAAACAGCTGTATCCTTGTTGGAGAAAAACCTCAGTCAGCCTGAGACAGAAACAGATTTTGTGCCAAACAAAACMATTTTTTAAATTTACAAAGCATTGAAACCATATGAAATATTGGACATCTTTTGGTAAAAACAGAGGACTGGGTTCTTGTATCCAGCCCTTCCTTGTGGAACTCGCCTTCCACTGTTCTCCTTCCTGGTAAAGTCAGGCAGGGAGCAGAGGAAAGGGGGCATACAGTTGTTTCAGCCCARTCATTGTGTTAAAGAAACACAGTTGGTTCAGACTTATGCTGTAATTTGCTGTGGATAGAGGTGAAAAGAGGAGGGAGCTCTGCTCCATGAGCCCTGTGGCTTAAGTGTTACTTCCTTTTCTGAGCCATGGCTAAAAGTACCAATTAGTACACTGAGTATAACATAACTGAAGGAAACTGAAGTGAGGGACAGTTTTATTGCACATATTGGACCTGTCTTGAATTAAAAATTTGAAATTAAAAAAAAAWTTGAATTAATCTCTTGGGGGGATAGACTGGTATATCTTGAAATTTCATTTGCACAGCCTGGAAATTTGTAGGGTCTGCACAATACTTTGTCTGATCCTAGAAAATCTATTTCTTTTGTGCCAGAAGCATACTGGTGCACTCAATCATACTTGAACCTGAAGATCTGGAACAGCCTTAGCAGAAAAAAAGCAAAAGAGAAACATGACACGAGGTCAGTTCTGACAGCTTAAAACTGCGGTATCTGAAAAACCAATGAGATCATATGATTTCTCAGAACATGCAATGGATTATAGGAGGATACAGCCTGCAGGCACACTCTTTGGATATATGCCCAAGACAGACAACAGCATATGTTCAAGCGCGGGGACATCAGAGTAGTGGAAAAGAAAATAGCTGTGTGCTTATCATGAGATGTGTGAAAACAGACAGGGGCCTGTTCTCCCTGGAGGTATTTCCAGGGGCTGGTGTTTGTTACTAGGTGATACTGGTGTTTGGCACTAGGCTTCCTATGCCATTTACATATGGAATGGATTTTACAAGAGGACCACCTTCGAGCAGCAAGTACTTGATCCAGTAAATGTTGAGAAATTTTGAGGACTAATAAATTGTCTTGATGGTTCAGCACAAAATATTAGTATTGGTGGTCATGTCATTGTGATTCATTTGAAGAAATGCTTGGTGACTCAAACACATCCATCTGTGCATTGCAGTTTTTGATGTTACTTATTTATTGTGTAGGATGGAAAACCCAATGTTTTTAAGACATGCTGAGGGAYCTTCTTTTGCTTTGTATTTGAATTACTTGTTCAGGTGTAAATCTTTACTCAGCAGAAACATGAGAATGTCCATAAGAGAAATATTGATGGATTTTCCTTTTGGTTTTTATACTCTTGCAGAACAGTAGGAGTATAGAAAGTAAGAGTATAAAACAGCCAAAGAGCATATTTGGACTCTTCCTCTTGCACTCTAACACACAAGAGCTAGGGTTGATAAAGCAATGCATTTATAYTCTCAAAAGGATAGACTTGCAAAGAGAATCAGGCAACACTTATAGCAAAATACAGGAATGAAGTTCTGCTTCTGGTACAAAGGTAGAGCTGCCTGTCTGAGAGGGTTTCTCAGTGATCAGTAACCCAAAAAGCAAATCATCTTCAKCTACAAATTCTCATGTACGTACTGTTTCTTAGCTCTGTCTAAAATTAAATATCTATACTATGGGAAAATGCCTTCTCCTGCTTGGAAWAAACAGTTGTCTGTCTATGCCTCACTGCACTACTCCTTGAATGTTCCACAGGTTTYGTAGGCCAGAAAAGGAAGCAGTGAAACATGGATTTGAGGATTTCAGTCATTCAAATGGGACGTAGACTTGGAGTTTTTTAATCTAGGAATCTGAAACTGTCAATGTACTTGTTGTCCATAAGCCACCAATTGTGCACAGTGCCTAAAATCTCCCTTGTAAGAGATAAAACCTTTTGGGGATGACAGCCCACACATATGCTTTGAGCAATCCAAATTCAATTACTCAGTGGTGTGATACAAATTCACATTTCCCACCTCACCTAAAAAAGATCTTTAGCTATAGGAACTGTGAAGAATCTCTGCAGGATGTACTCTTAACCCAATCTGTTAAAGTGCTCTATTTGTGTGGCATAATTAAAAAGACTTGTGAGGCTGTCTCTCAAACTAAACAAAAGCTTGGAGTGCTTATCTGGAACTCTCTTTTCAGAGACTACGGTGGTACTGGTCTCTGAGCTAGGAGGGTAAAAGTATACATAAAGTATTGTTCATTCTTTTTATATTTTCCTTCTAGATTTCATATAAAATATTGTGCTATACTTAGCTTAAAATAATTGGTCTTTTTTATTACCACTGTCAGTGAATATATTGTTTGCTAGGTGCATTCAATGAGTTCATCAGTACAGCAAGCTGAACTGAATTCAGACTAATTTTGAGGTGGCTGTTGTGAAACTCAAGATGATGGAAGAAAAGTTATAAAAGTTATGTAAAAGTTATCAATTGTCTGGGTGAAAGGAATACATTAACAAAAAGAGGTTTTCCTTCCCCTGCCACACTGGACCCCTTTTCTACTGCTTAGCAACGGATAAGATGCCATTTATTTTGAGACAGGAAACAGAAACAGCAAGAAAGCTGCACACAAAGCTGGTATCACTGCAAGTGTCCTGCACAGCTCATTGGTGCACGGAGATTTGGCCTATAATGAAGTTATTTGCATTCACATGCAGGCCCGGCTGTGTGGACATCAGTCCAGACTCTGGGAGCTGTTGTTTCACTGAGTCAAAAGAAATTTGCACATGAAAGCCACATCCGCATTACTTAACGCTGCTGCTCACGCAGGATTGCCTTCCTTTTAGACCAAAGCAAATCTAAACATATGATTAAATCTTCAGAGGATTTTATTTCTTGTGGATAGCTGCTAGACCTGAGAAATTGTGAACAAACTACACAAAAAAGAATTTGAGGTGTTACCCACTCTGAATCTCATCTCCCTGACAGTAGAGTCACATAACTGCAGAATTTTTTTCTAATCTCCCCAGCCAGGGTTTCTGCCAGTTGGCAAGGTGAAGGCATTCATCTTTTCAATATCTCCCATGCCTCTCCAATTTAACTGCAAACTTTACTCTTATGTGCAACAAAGATTGAAAGGAACAGGCATGCCTGGTGTTAAATRCTCATTGCATTAAACTGAAAAAAACTAACATTTGTGTCACTGTCAGATTGATAATCCAAAATTAAAAGTTATACTAGAAGTTCACTATGGACCATAACATACATGAGGCTAATTAGCACATGGTCGATTCTTTTTCCATCAGCACACTTGTACAAAGTACCATTTATGGTTTCTCAGTTATAAAAATACATTAGTGATTCTCCACTGATCCTGACACTGATACAATAATTTGCACTTGATATGTAGGTCAACTGGGCACCACTGTATTTCTGATGTAAATTTATTTTCTCTCTTAAATAAATAAATAAATAAATACATACATACATACATACATACATACATACATACATACATACATACATACATGAATGAAAAAGCCTCAGTGTTAGCAATGCCTGGGGAATTTAGTAACAAAGTCTTTGGCTTATTCACTAAACAGTGACAGCCCCAGCACTGACACTGCAAATTCCTTTATAGGCTCCCATTAATGCACTTCAATCCTGACCTGAAARAACCTTTATAGCTGACAGGATAGTTTAATTTTCATGCCCATTCAATCTTTGGCCTCTGCATTAAGACTGCCAAAAGGGGTGCAAATTAACACCAATTATTCTAATGTTTTATGTACTGGGCTGAGAGCACCAACTCATTTTACACAGGCCATCACCCAGATGTCAGATGTTAATGACTTTTGGTCACTTCTGTCCGGCTTCAGATTCATCTGCGTAGCTCTGAGTTGAAAGGATCTCTGTTTCATTAATAAGAAACTGACCTGTACAACCCTCTTATCATTCCCTTTCMCAGATTCAAGTGCAAATGTTTATTTTCCCATTAAATAATAACAAAACAGTTTGCCTGTTGCAAACTCAATGGATTTATGCCAGTATGGAATTTACCTAGTCATGTCAGCTGCTTTAGGCATGGGCAGAATTTTGTGCCTCAAAGCTGGTCAAATAAAGGAAAAGATATGTATATATGTTCATGATTTTATTTTATTATACATTCAAATATTTTATTCTGGACACTTGTCATTTAAAAAACACTAGTATAGCAGCTGAATATCATGCCATGATTTCTTAGGATGGAGGAATAACAAAAGCATTTGTTAGAAAAAAAGGAAATTATTTSATATTCACTGTGGAAATTACTGGTTTGTGATATTATTTGCTAACACTATTTAGTCAACACTGTGTTGTGTGGATGCACCTTTCCTGTACCTTAGAGCATGGATGGCTTCAAGATGTCCTTTCCTTATAACTACTATTAACAAGGATGACCTGTGTCCAGAAGAGTCTCTGAAGAAGCTGATAGAAGTGCAGTTTTGTGGGCCACCATTTCTGAGATCTTCCTCCTTCAGGTATGTGACAGAGGCTGAGTTTTGCAGTCTGCAAACTTATTATCTAATAAAGTTATAAYACCTGTTGAGCACGGTGTCAAGGTGTGGGAATGATGAGTAACAGTACAGAACGCACAGCACTGCACAATATTCAGCCATATAAAAGTCAAGGCAAAAAGAGATGATGAACAGGTTCCTAAAGGCACTGTACATTCACTTGGGACTGATTTATCTTCAAAATGTTCTATTATTTTAGGATTTTAGGAAGGTAAGCAATGTGTGCAGCGACAGTTAAGACCTAGTTGAGAGAAAACAACTGAGCTCAGTGACTGCAGGTACTGAACTCCTTTACTCCTGAGAGCAAGAGAGACACACTGCAACAGTCTAAGTGTTAGAAGGAGCTTAATCTGCATGCTCAACCTGTAGTTAAGAAGATGAGAAATAGGAGTTCAAATTGAAGAGAAGGTTAATTTATACTTCAGAAAACCCCCTTAGGAGGCATTTTTAAGAATACTCTAGAAAGACTGTATGAGGAAGGTAAGGAAATACCCTAGAAGAACTGAATGTGGATTTAGTTACCTGTCTTAAGAAGTTAGATTTAACAAGATAAACTTTTGGGTTGCCTAAATTCCATTATTTTGTCAGCTGACTATAATAAATGAGGTAAGATAACATTGCTTGCAGTATTATTTGTCTGCAGACAATGTTTTACATCCTGTTGCATGACACAGCTCCATGTTCTAACTTAAACGTTGTCACTAGAGAAGATAACATTATAGAACAAACAGGATTTGTCTCTAAATTGAAAGCTGCTTATTTTCAGAACTTACTKAGTTGAATGTGGGTGTGTGCCCAGGAGCCATGACTATTGCCTCTTTCAAAACCTCCCAGAAAATCACTGCGGTTGGTATCTTAGGGGCATGTGTTGCTCCACAGATTTGGGCTGAAGGGATTCCCACTGGGATGAAAACCTGCAAAACACTGACATTMATCTCACATCCATATCAGGGGAGAAAGGCTTGAAGTGGTGCTGTTGGTTACTAACCATATTAAACCTTAAGAACTGACAGAGGCCTCTTCATATCCCACCTCATGCAGAARACAGTCTCTAAAACTTTGCACTAAAAATGGGTGAATGTGCTTCACGCTCTGCATGGTAAATTTGCTTGGCACTAATGCAGTATCTGCAGTAACTACAGGACATGTTTGAAAACAGGAAAACACTGAAATGTTTTAACTGTTACTCTGATTAATTTAGATTTTATTAAATGAGATATGCAAGCAAAATAATTACCATTGGATTATTCAAATCCTATTTATTGAAGATTAACTGTCCCATAGATGATAATTAAAGTTTTGTGAAACAAGTAATAAGAGTGTTAAAACAGTTTTTAATACACAAACACACACACATCCCCCACACACAYCCTTGCACTCATCAAAGCACTTATGGCTGCAGAAGAATGCAGCATACAATTTTGCTGTGTATARAAATCAAGAAAGAAAATATGAAATAAAAATTAACCACTATGTTTCAGGTATTAAACTGTGTTCTGCTATGCTTGCTCTTTCTTTTTATTCTACTGTAGCTTTTAAAKATTTTGAGGAAAGTATTGTAAGAAAAACTTAGTGAATAATATTAGTGGTGCTGCCCAGTGAGGTACTAGAATATATTTGTAGAATTCATGGTATCACTGGTAGCAACCTCGACAGCAGCTCCACAGCTGTGATACAAGCTTCCTGACTTGCTCTGGAATAAGGAGATGTGATAAAAGTCTTTTTCAATGTTTTCAGCACTTTGGACTTGAAAGTATAAGGTTTATTTATGGG
This sequence comes from Alauda arvensis, assembly GCA_902810485.1. Classification (NCBI taxonomy): domain Eukaryota; kingdom Metazoa; phylum Chordata; class Aves; order Passeriformes; family Alaudidae; genus Alauda; species Alauda arvensis. Next base: position 480,834 of record CADDXX010000368.1, on the reverse strand, counting down.
GCGACCATAAGCAGATACAATGCAAAACTATGTCACATTAACAATGTGACACAATGTGGTTACTTGCAAAAATATAATTTGTATTCAGCCTGATGCTCTCCACTGTCTTTCTCATAACCACAAGCATCTTTTCAAATATGGATGTAGACATTTTTSGTGCTGCTGTTCCTCACAACTATAATGCACATCACAGCAAAAAGTAACTCGGCAATCCTTGAAATGTTTCTAAAGAAAATGGGGACACTAATAATCATTACTTTTGATCATACAAAGTCTCCAGCATGTGAAAGGGCTGCTTATTTAGAAACAAAGCACTGCGGGTGTTGAGTTTTCACATGCAGCAGGAGGGGGCAATGTGGATATTGCAGACTCTTTTTAACTTAAGAAGTCAAGTTTATAATTAGTAATAGTTTGTATTGCAACTGGATCTGAGCATTTCCAAGTCGAAGAGCTTCTTTTAGCTGCTGTATAGAGTAGGAGTAAAAGTATCTTCTTGCCCAATGAGGATAGGAAAATATACAAGAAAGTGAACACTAGACAGTAGAAAACATTTAAATAGTAAGAGCAGAAAGTGCCACTAAAAATTTAATTCCAGTTTCCTCATGTCTTTGCTGCAGCCACAAGAATTTGTCCCTAATAAACTCATTCATCTCTATCCTGAATCCATGCCAACCCCAAAATCTGTTTTGATGATTTTTTTTAGTACTTTAAATGATGCATGCTTTTTAGAGCCAGATACAATTATCATCTGGATTTTTCCATTTAAAATTTTTTTTCTGAATATTTAAGCATACTGATTATTTTGTAGGCTTAGAGAGTCTTATCTGAATCTCTAAATGTTCTTTGTTTTTGAGTGTTCAGCAAGAAATCCAACAAATCTGTTAGGGCTTCCCAAAGCTTCTTTAGTAAAATAAATAATGGTTTAGATCAAGGTTCAACCAGCAAATTTCATGTAGCTGTATGATTATGAAGCTTCTGTGAAAGTTTTACAACAAGAATTGTTGCTTAAACTTTCTGTTCAGAGACTGGGAAATACTTTTTCAAGATGGATAAAGAATGATAGACAGTTGAGAGTTAAAGCATATGTTTTGGAGGGTAATGATGCTTTGCCAGAATGAGACCTTTTCAGGCTTTTTTTGGTAATACAAGCAAAACAATTACAAAGTTCACCATCATTTTTTACAGAGTTAAAAGRCATTGGAAACAGGTGTTAGGGATAGTCAATAAAACTATGAGAATTACCACTATCTATCAGAAAACTCAGAGGCTTTTTTTCTTCTTTAGATGTGCTAAAATAGATACATGTTATATACAGAAGCCCACTAAATAGCAACAATAAGACAATATTTACTTATCATAGCAACAACTGGAAAACTTTATAATGGATTACATGGATAATTCAGTAGGAATTTGCAAGAGTACCTAACAAGAAGTAAATCTAATAKCCCATCCAGAACTGATCCACAGAAATTTCAGAATTTTAACTAAGGTTTAACTCCAGCCAGAGACCATGAATAAATTTTCCCATTTGCAGTTATACAAGATGTTGATAGGGAGATAATGATACTGATTCAATACCCTGTTTGTTATTGTATTGGGCCTGGCTGAGATGGAATTAATTTTCTCCACAGCCCTCACAGCACTGTGCTCTGCATTGGTGGCTAGAGAGGAGTTTATGACACACCTGGGTTTGRGCTGCTGGTAAACAGTGCTCACATAGCATCAAGGCTGTCTCCAATATTACTTCCTGAACCAACGGCCTAGGTGTGAGCAAGATCTTGGGAGAAGGCATAGCCAGCCCATCTGACCCAAATGGACCAAAGGGATGTTCCAAAGCATATTCAGTTCATGTATAAAAATGAAGGGAAGGGACAAAGAGGGAAGGGCACTATTTATTGTGGCCAACATTTRTCTTTCAGAGCAACTGCTATTCATACTGAAACCGTGCCTCCCAAGAAAGGGCTGGACATAGCCTGATCATGAGAAGCAGAGAATAAATATTTTGTTTTCCTATGCTTCCATGCAYAAGCATCTGCTTTTGCTTTATTAAMCTTCCTTTATCTTGACCAAGAAGTTTTGGTTTTTTTCCTTTTTCCATCTTATYTTCTCTAGCCCACCATTCTRAGGAGAAGGGAGTCATAGAAMAGTGTGGTGTGCATCTGGCATACAGCCAAGGTCAACCCACATTTATTAAGCTAAAAAAAAAATACAGTATTTATAATACTTTGCATTTTGGAGAAAGTTAATTAAGACATGTTCAGATTCCTAGGACTTTAACTATGCTGAAGATTATCCAAAGAATATATTTCCAAAATAAAATTAATCAGGATCTTTTTTCTGTTTATGATTTCTTTTTAAGCAATAAAATTATCGGGCCTTGTATGTCAGCTGAACTCTGGGTAAATTATTCAAGTTCTATTTCATTTCAGAAATGTTTTGTCCAAGATGTTAACATGGAAACTTGCTGAAAAATGGACTTTGACACTGAAGAGACAGAAATCTCTTTTACTTTTTTTATTTCCTTTCAGTAAGAGTAAAGCTGCTGGAACTTTGCTGTCTACTTTGTTTTAATCTAATACTTTCTCACACCATAAAAACATCTGAAAAATATTCAGAGGAAATTAAAACTGATAAAAAARTGTCTGGCTCAAAAGCTAGTTTTAATGTCTGTAATTTAAAAATTCAAAAGGAAAAATGCTAAAAGATGTTTCCCTTTTACACAACTGTGAAGCGTTTGAAAGAGTGCATGAATATGCTGTAGCACAGTGTCCAAAAACTGAGTAATGGCACCACCTGGACACTCAAGGCTGACTCATGTGTACGGCATTTCTTGCTTCCATTGGAAGGAACACATCTCTCCTAAGTACAGAAAGTACTGTTTCTAACTCAGGAAGGGAATGACATTGCCTTGACCTATTATCCAGCTGCCCAGAGAGTAGTTCACACACAGGTCTGAGACTGTTCTCCCAACCAAAAGGAAGCTTTAGATGAATTGCTCATTCATCATTCCAACATCATTAAATCAAGCTCTTCCTCTGTGTTGTTGCTTTGTTACTCCTCAGTACTAGCAAAGAAGCCAAGCTTAGCTAAGGCTAAGACAAACAAGATAACTTTGTACTCCAACCTGTTGTTCAGTTAGCTTTCAATACTTATCTGTCTYATAGTAAGATCCTGACTGGAGAAAGATGAATAGAGTATGTGTTAAATTTTAAGGCTCATGTGTCGATCTCAGACTGAAAGGGATCTGTGCTATCTTTTSCCCTTCTGCTCTGTTTTATCTAGTACCTTTTTTCTCATGCACAAGTAGTCAGGATATAATCAATCCACATACTAAGAGAASTGCRTAGAAAAAAGAGATGCTAAAAAAAMCCCACTCCAAAACAGTARCASAAAAAACGCAAGCATTCYATATTCTATGCAGAAAAGCAAGACCTCTGTACRTACAACTGCAGGTCTCAACATTCACACCAAAGAGATGACTCTATCTTGTCAATTTTTCCWCCAAAACTGAGAAAGAATCAATTAATGAAGAAGAGTTTTTAGGAGCTGAGCTGAAGATCACATGAATAATGTAATAAAAATGCAGTAAGCCATTCATGTGCTTTAGGTTTGAAYATTTGGACATTTAAATGGGATGTGTATTAACTTAAAAATCAAATTAAATATTTGGGTTTACTTTTTTCTGGTCTATYTGGCTCATAAACATCTCAAAGAGTCCAATTGCCTATATAAATTTTGTTTTCTGCTCCTGGCTAAAGTARAGTTTCAAAATCCAAATAAGAACAAAAGAACCCTATGACTCTCAAGATAGAAAATTTTTCTTCAAGTAATAAACAAAAGATCTTATCCATTTTCTTTGGAAATCATTACTTTCTTCTTTTTTTTCTCTTCTTTAAATAATTGATTAACTCAACTACTGTGTCAGTATGCAATATAACATGTATTTTCCTTTTGTAAACTGATTTAATACACTCTTGAGTTTTAACAAAATTAAAAGTACAAATGTCCATTGACACATTTCAATCATCACTGAGGTTAGTGGTGGGGAAGAGGGATTTCATCTGTAGAATTACAACATGTCTAAGGATTTTTTCACTGAAAATACAATTTTTCTGATATAGAAAGAAAATTTATCTTATCTATTGTAGAAGAAGGTTATTCCCTTTATATACATTGACTAGCTGTGATTCATATGACTAGGTTTTTAATGATTCATAATTAGATTGAGAAGAAATTTTTCTGAATGTCTAATTAAGTGGAATAGATATTTRCAAATTGGATCATAAGTGACCTATCAGCATCATTTTGGGTTTTTTCCACAGAAACAATTCTATGACAGTGAAACCTCTTTAGACATTGATGGTGTTTCCACCTTTGTGGTTCTGCCATTCTGGTTRAACTGAATATCTCAATACTCTGTCCAAGTAAAGAAAGTTGAATGAAGTAACTCTAATATATCATCCTAATTCAGAAGCACTGGTGTTCCTTTATTACCTTGCAATCTGTGAAAATAGCAAAACTTGGAATTGGATGATCTATTTYTCTTGTTCCTTTTTTTTCCTTTAAAAACCATTATTTATTTTTCTGACATCTCCTCTTCACTTTTCATTACTTAGGTTTAATTTATATCACTCCAGCCTTCTTCCATACATTTCCACTTTAGTTTTTGTCAAAATGTTCCCTAAGCTTCTGTCTCTACCTATGAATGTATGACCTTAGCATGTCCCTMCATTTCTTTTTATCTCTAATAGGTCCATAAAAAACCTTTTGTAGATTATTCACTTTTCACTCTTCAAAACAATCTGTTTTTCTGGTACCTCTATATTGATTTTTTCGCATTTACAGTCCTGAAGAATGAATTCCCTCCTTATGTTATGTCAAAATCTCAAGACTTAAAAAATGTTTGTTTGAAGTTATCCTCCTCTTTCTTCTCATTTTCCTTTCTCTTATCCAGATTATCATCTAGTTACAAATGTCTTTGGACTGTGCATAAACCATTATTTCATCTATTTTCTGCCAGTTAATCCTCTAATTACATCTTCCTTSGCATCCATTCCATTCAGTTTATTATATGTCCTCTACACAATACTCTGTCTGTACAAGTTTTTCTAACAGCTTTCATATACTGTTCTCTTTCAGTTGTATGCAGGGAGAAAGAAGTTCATGAGTTGTATTGTGTGGCAGGAACACAAGTCAGACTTGGAAAGTATTGTCCTTCTAATTTTTATTTCCCTTCCTGGTTATCATCAGACTGTGATAGTTACAACACACAATGTTGAGCAGTTTGGGAGGGAAGATGTAATGATATCTTTGGGGGCTCATTTGGGGGAAGCAATATGTCTCCTTCAGCAAACTTAGAGTTCAGACAACCCTCGGGATTATGGAGCTCCCATATCTCACAAATGAATAAGAAATCTAGTTTTTGGAAGACTGTRTCCTGTGGTTGTGCAAGGCAGAAGATCTAAAGTGGACTGCTTCTGCAAGGGTTTTTTGTCATGATCTTTCAGGTACCCAAAATTAAGCCTCATTTTCCAAGTAGAAAGGTTTATCATACTTGGGTTAAAAAAAAAAAAAGTGAGAGATAGAATCCTTGGAGCCCAAGCATTAAAGCTCAGTTCCTGGATTTCTCTCTGTATGTATTATTTTTCCTTTTGTCTTTATCTCTGAATAGCATTTAGCTGACWTTGTTAACCCAGACTAACCTAATCTCAAAAATAAAAATGTTGGATGTTGCTGCAAGATCCACATGATAATTAATAGGTATTTCAACAAGGAGTACAGACTATGCTATTTTGACTGCATTGCCTCTGGTTACAGTAATTGCATTCAACTGAAGTGTGTCATGTTATGTTATGCCCAACGTTCATTCTCAGTGAGAAGGCTGGATTTTTTAAATGGGAAAGCCTCTCAGTAAAAGGAAAGGGCTCTTAAAGCTTTCAGCTGGCAGTAGTGCTCCACCACAGAGCTCAGTGTGTGTCAGTTGATCACCTCACTGACAGCCAGGCTTCATRTCAAAATACCACAGACCTTCTCATCTGCTAATAAAAGCTATTTCCTTCCACTCTATCCCCTGACACTTGTAGTCTAAACACCGGTAAAGTGGAGGCTAATTCTTGGCAATCAGAAGCTGTAGAAATAGTTTGTATTTTTAATAGGCAAATAACCCATGTTTTAACTACTGTAGGTGAAAAAATATTATGTGCCTGGATGAGTTCAACCCATTCATTGGTTAGCAGAGGCAAAGCCTTCAGAGAAAATTGGATATCTGCCTGATGCCCCAGCTGCTGGAGCTCTCATAAGAATCTGTGTGTTAGCTGACAGAGCGAAAAAACTCATGTAGGTAGACATACAACTCCCTGCTAAAATTGCTCTGCAGCACARCTTTGTGTCACTTATTAATTCCAGCGCACAGATTCTGATCTGCTTATGAGTGATTAGTTTCAGACAGGGGTATAGACAGGCAAGCATGCTGGACCCAAATCTCTCACATGCTGGGTTAGCTTGGCACACTCTGTAAAATGCTTTACTCCCCACAGTAACTGTGACCTAGCTCATGTTTGCTGTCAGAAGTGCCCAGGTTGTGAGTGAACACCTGCATTCAGCTTTTCCTTCCATAAAAGTAATGAAAAAACTCTCAGCTTAGGTTACTTGTCATAATGCTGAGGGGCTCAGAGCYGTTCGGGAACATCAGTTTAGACACTAACGGCTGTCACTGCCAGTTCTGTTAAACACGCCCTGTCGCAAGCAGCTGGCACTAAACATCACTATACCCTGACTGCTGCAGACAATGTGGCCTAGAGCTACATTATAAAGACAAACGTTTTCATATAAAGGAAAGCTTAATCATGAGAGTAGAATCTGGCCTGTGAATGTGTTGGTTTTTTTCATCTTAGTATTATAAGGAAATTGTCAAATTTTTACATTTGGTAACATAAAGTATGATTTTCATTTCAAAATGAAATATGAAAGCAATAGAGGTAAGGAGCAATGTATTCTAAACACAAGATCCAGAGACTTATGCAGGGTTCCACTACTAAGAGAACCTATCACTTTATAGAAGCCATTTCACTCAAGTATTTAAATTTGTATTTAATGCTATTTCCCAATGGTATAATATCAAAGTTATCTTTTTGGTATCTATGGTAATAACCACATAAGCTCTACTCAGATTTGATACTTCAATGAAATAATRAAAGGAAAATTTTCTGAAATTAAGGTTTAGGAGGAAATGTACTTTGAGGAAGAGAAAGCAGGTCTGTATACAAATCTAAGTTAATCCTAATGTATAAGCTTATAGGTTTGATATACAGTATCTAGTAAGGAAAAGTTAAATAAAGTGAACATATATATATTAATTAAAAAACTTTTTCATATTTTGAATAACACATCTTTTGGTCCTATCATGGTTTAGGAATGGTATCCCCTTATTTAGTACTCCCACTAAMAAGAAAACCACAAACTGCTCTACTCCCYATCCGGTAAGAGGGTAAGAGACAAAATGTAGAGGTCATGGGMTGAGATAAGCACAATTTACTGGAAACAGCAATGAGATAAGAAGAAATGAGCAGTAACAGTGATATTGATTACAAAAGTATACAAAAGGAGGGGGTAATTGACTAGCAAAATACTTACCTGGGCCCTCTGGSAACAGCATGCAATGGTTGATACATTTCTCCCTCTTACCATGCTTTTTTCAACCCCAAGACATGCCCCTCTCCCCAGAAGCAGGAGTCCCATACTTTTGCCCCCCAGGAATTATGCACCTGGTATAGAATAGCAATTGGACAAGCCCAGGCTCCAGGCTMCATGCTCTCATAGCTACAACAAAAATTTGACTCTGTCCTGACTGAAACCAGGACAAGTCCAATGAACAAAAAAGTACACAATTATTTTAACTCTCATGCTCCATTAATTCACAAATATAAACACGTGTTGACACACATTCACACACCATAATAAATATAAACTTTCAAGTCGTTTCTTATTACCTTAAGAAAATATTCTTCTGTTTGGTCTAATTTTTTCGAAAGAACACTGATTAACATMGCCAGTGGAGAATCAAATAGATTTAGCTTCTTGCAAAAGAATTGCTATAACCAATATCTTTGTCAAGTTCTCTCTGCTGCTGCTTCAGCTGTCAAAGTCAGTGGTGCACTGCAGCATTGAAGGTAATTTCCATTTCATCGTAAAAGCTGTTTTTCTCAATTTTTTGGCTTCTTTGTCTTTTGCCTTTTTTGTCTTTCTACTTGCCCCCTATCCATCTAATACCACTCAGATGTCATTGGCACRCTCACATTTACCATACCCCGGTGATTCCTATCCACCTATATGACATGCCCATAGCACAAATGCTGCTGATGCATTWTATGTCCACACTTTTTGTCACAGTGACATTCCTCAACAAAGTACTGCCTGGGGGCAGCTGCTGGTTCAGAGTCACCCTCTTAKGCAGCAATTACTCAGTTCGATTATATGTTGATGATAAGCTGTTAAAAACCACTCATGCAGAATYTTTATTTACCAACAATCATGACATTCTTTTCTTCTTTCTGCCATCTAAAAATCTAATMGAGAAGAAAAAAAACCAMAAAATTAAAAACAAGCAAACAAACAAAATCCATTCTAAAAGACAAARCAAAACAAAACAAAAAATTCTGACAAGTTCTCAAAGTACTTGGGTTAGTTAATRGATGTAAATTATCAGCCATAGTGTTTCAAAAACAAATGCTTAGACAAAATGAAAGTGGGAAAGAGAAAAAAATAGTTATATTCAGAAAGTCAGATTCTCTAAATAGCTTGTCTCTTTTGTTTTCAAATGAATTTGCAAAAGGAAGGATGATAGAATGCATGAAAATCTTATATTGATGTATTAGTATGATATCAAAAAATCTAAACAGAATTATAGTCGGCAAGGTAAAACTTAAAAACAGACCAAAAAATCACCTCAGTTATTTAACCATTRCCACTCTATGTGTTATAGATATATGTGTTAGAGTCTGGGAGAACTTCAAATAACCACTCTTTTTCATATAGAAACAGATTCAGAAGTAGCTCTCTTGATGTGTGAAGTGGAATAAATGAAAAATTTCAATGCATTAGAGAATTTTATGTCCTTAAAATGGAAGAAAAACAAAAACRAGAGAGACAAAGGAAAATGGTACAGATTTATAAAGGGATCTGATATTTAAATCTGTCTATATTAGATATATAACAGAAAGGAAGGACCATAACATTGTCAAATAAATTTCAGCTATACAGCACTAAATAAAACTCAAGACTCAGTAACTATTGAATGTGATCAAACATGAAACTATTGTAAAGAAATATTTGTTTTTCAGTGAAGTAAATTAGTAAGACCTTAAAAGCTGCTAGTTAATTGCAGGCCACCTCAAGCTAAAATTGTCAATAAATAACCAGCGWTCTAAAACAATGAGCATATGCTATTAGGACTTCAGATACATAAAGTTCTTCCAGTTATAGTAAAATACCCTGATTGTTTGATCTGTAAATCCATTGGCTTGACCTAATTATGTGTATTAGATAAAAATGAGTWCTCACTGTAGGCTAAAATCTCCCAGTGTTATGTGTTGAACAATGCATGAGGCAAAATACAAGTTTTTTTGCAGAGCAAATTCTTTTATGTTGGAATTTCATGGCTCCTAAAAGAGAAACTAGGCAGACACTGACTACACAATCCTTGAATGGCAAAGTCATGATAATAGCAGTAACAATAATGACAACAATTATGATAATTTAAATATATTAATAAATAATAATAATAACATAATAATAGAAGGATTGTCATTTGAATTAGGTAACTCTTTCATAAGTATGTTTATTTAAGTTAAAGCTAATTAGCTCAGTAAAGGTGCAAATCAGTTCCTTAACAATTGTGTAATTGCGCAGTGCAGCAAATTTGAGGAAGAAGATTACACAAACAAAAGAAATATCTGAAGGCTGGACATTACAAGGTTAATTCCAAGGGTCTGAGAGTAAATTTATTCTTGAGTCCCAAACCTATAAAACAAAGTGATCCTGCACTGAAGCCCATAGTTACCACCTCTTTTATGGATATTTACAGAAGCCATTCATAATATACTTCAGCTTTCAGGTGAGCCATCTAAACATCAGTAGCTGCTTTGATTCTCCCTGTCCTATTCGTAGGCTGATTACAAGTCAGGCTAGCTGCTCTGCCAAGTGGAAGAAAGGAAAACTATTAGTGGAATGTCACTCTGACCCCTTTCAAAGAATCAAAGACTTTTCAARGAATCAGGTCTCCAAGTAAATCCTAAGATGCTCAGCTTTTGATTAAAGCAGTTTTCTTCCTCCTCTTGAAAGAGCTGGTGCTATAGCAGAAATAATGAACTGCTCCTGCTACTATGCATCAGCAGCATACAGTAGTTTTTAACTGGATACTGTCAGTAGAAATGAACTGATTATAAAAGCTTTGTCAGCCAATTCAATATTCTTATCTTTTTTATATATATGTGTGTGAGAGATTAACAGACCACAGGAAAAAGGAACCTGGACCACATAAAATCATGCAGYGTCACAGGTGGATTATATGGAAAGGAATTACTTGATATATTTGTGGAATTCAYTGTAGAACCATAAGGACAGAGAACTTTCCCAAATGATTAGAAATTAATGGGTTTTACAGATTCAGTTGCAGGTATATTTTTTGCTCACTGGAAAAATATAGAAAAAACATATTTACATCCAAAATTAATTACAGATTTWAAATGAGACAGAAGTCTTTTCTATTGTTCTAGAAACTAGAAGAATTAAAACMAGAATACTCTAAATTTAGAATTATATTACCAAATTTTTCTTTATACAGAAGAAAATTAACAAAGGTTTTCTTAGCTGTCTATTCTTCATTTCTTTAATTTACTATTTAATAATGCATGCAGTCAGATTAATTACAGTTTATAATTATTTTCTAAATTAATTCCATAATTTAATTTTTTGAGGAGAAGATTGCTTAAAAGTCTGACTGATTTTCTATTTTAATAAACATGTTATTGGCTTCACATTTTCTTAAAGTTTGAGTGGGAAAAAAAACCTGATCTGGAATATGAAGGGAAATGACTGAATTGTAGGTCCATACAAATTAATAATTTTTTAAAAACCCTTRAATCTAAATGTGGATCTGGTACTGTAATAATGGGGRAAAAAAAAAAAAGAAGATTGAGCTAAATAATAGCAAAATGCTAATGTCTGTTGCGCTACTTTTAGTTCAAGTTAATCTAAATTATACAAAACAAGACTTGGGAGTGTCATTTGGATGGTTTTGGAATATGAGTAGATAACTCAAGAGTAAAATGATCAGCAGTTAAAGACTTTTAGCCTTCTGTATGATTTCTTGGTCTGTAGAGAGGTATCCAAGACGTCCCGTATCACCGGCTCCAGCAGCTCCATGCGCGGTGACCTCTGGCTGCCACCCCTTGGCACGGGCGTGCTGCAGGCAGACACACACTGCTGAGCCAASAGGCTCTGGGGAACCTGATGGCTCTCTGGTGGAGCCAGAAGAGGGCAAAACTACAGCCAGTGTTCAGACGGACAACTCACTAAACTGCAACCCCTCATCTCAGGCAATGCTACCTTGTTTGGTGGAACAAAGGAATTTGACTAAAGGAACTTTTTATCATCATGATTGTACGATGAATACTTTCAGAGCATAAGTATCTGACAATCTATCTGAAATATTAATTTTTTTTTGCTGCAAGAAGGAAGAGATATAATCTTCCAATATTTTTCATCAACATAGTTTAATGTTATAATTGATATTTCAAGCTGTTCTTTGCAAGAAAATGCTTGGAATTGTGTCAAAATGCTTGTTTAAGAAAAAAGTCATCATGCTACACTATAGTAAAGAAATCATCTAGTTGATAAAATTTGGCTTCTAAGGGTTTTGAAGCAGAACTAGCTAAATATAATTTTTTAAAAATAATAATAATRAAAAAGAGTAGCTTACTCWGCTTACTGTAATTTGTACCACCAGCACTTCAATGACTAATAGAATTGAAACTGAAATATATAGATATATATAGAATAGCAATGCAGAAGTTTCTGTATATAGCTTCTCAGGGTAAAATTGTTCCTTAAAACTTAAATACATATCTTTAGCTTTATYTCATGCTAGATTGACAGTGAATATCAATCTTCAGGGTGGTAAAACTGAAACTCAGCCTGTCCTCAGGACTCTAGTCAGCTGTCTTGCTGCCAGTAACTACAACTTATGGCAATAAACACTGAGAATTTTTGTGTACAGGAACAAACATTTTTTACAGCTATTGCTTTTCCTATTTTAGAAAACTACTTAGAAGCATAGAATTTGCATGCAATACATTGCAGCTAATGCTTTCTCCTTGTACTCTGCAGTTCAACTTCCTTAAAAATGGGGTTTTTTTCCTGTAGATTTGCCTAAACTTCAGCATTTTGAAGAGGAGGAAGACTGAGATATCAAAATTCCAGTTATAGCATATTGACTAAAATGGAAAAGTCTGGGGGTTTTAGAAAATGTAGTTTGTTGGATTGGATTTAAAATACAAGCTTAAATGTCTGGCCCAAGTAGATGCAGGAAAATGAAAATTTACGGAATGTGTTTTTATTAGGATGATGAGGATAATCAAGAGAGAGAGAGTAATTTTCTCTTGTTTGGGATAGTTCTGGGGAACAGCTSATCTGCCAAGGAAGCTTTAAGTCTTTCTGAACAAAAAACAGGAAAATTTCTTCTATGCCCCCAGGATAACTCTAAATCTACAGAAGATCCTTAGGGCAACTGAAGTACAGCCTTGTGTAAAGTCACAAATAATCTGAATAGTCTGTTAAAGACAGTCAAGAAAGAAATTGGGGAAAATTTACAGCTCATTGCAAGGAATTTGAGTATTTGAAATCTGAAAAAAAAGAGAAGTTTAAGAAGCAGAAGCAGCAGTGCAAGACTCAGCACTATTGCCCTTGTTTTGCGTTCACTACAAGCTCAGGCAGGAAGAGCTAACTGATGTATAAAAGCCTGTAGCATTTGAGCAGGGGACTTAGGGCAGCAAAAGGTAGCTCAGATAAGGTTAATGACAGAAAAAAAATRTAAATACCACCTATTGAGTAAGAACATTTGATTATTCATTTCAGATAGTAGTAAGATATGTAGAGACAGAGGTATTGACCTTGGGATTGGGATAGATTCCCAGAGTGGCCAGCAGTCCAGTCCTAGCACATCTATACTCTTCCTTTCATGTTCCCTCTGGAAAAGAGTTAGCAAGGTTGAATAGGACCCATCCTATCAGCTTTGGTGGTCCTGAGTGTAAAAAAGTACAATAAATGATCAAGGAGTATCCATAACTCAGTTAGCAAGTAGACATCAACTTCTGAATCTAGTTATTAGCAGGGAGCAGGTATTTCCAAATATGCAAATTTTGATGGTCAATTTCTGTGCCATTTGTTGTCACCACAAACTGGTGATGTTTTTATAGATTCTGACAGTGATAACTACCAAATATGTTTCACACAGATGGATATGTGAATCTGTAATTACTGAAGTCTAATATGTACATATTAGGACATCACTTATAAATGAACATGTTGTTAATGCATCACAGAGAATTAACATTTAAAAACTAATTTTATACACTTAAATTTAGGAATACAGTAGAGTGGCAATAAAACAATGTTTCTTAACAAAAATTATATACAGTACATTTGCACAGCCTTGGAGTTAACTTCTGCCTTCCTTTATGTGGTACTTTAATGCTCACACTTAAATTGAAAGTTGMAAAAAAATTACTGTATGCTATACAACCTACCCAAATAAAGATTTTAAGGTGAAATGCAAATCACAGCTATTGAAAAACTAATTTTGATTGTCTGCAATATCTAATGTGATTCCAATACAATACTTGGCATCTTAGTAGTTTTTAAAAAGATTACAAGTCCTCATCCATAATGAGGTTTAATCACCAGTACAACAAAGTATATTCAAGTCCAGCATAGTTAATGACTAGCAGTTTTACCACCTTAAAGGACAGGTGTGGAAGTTAAGTGTTCACCATAAAAGACTGTCTCTCACAGTAGTTTAGTCTTTCACACTCTTGGCATGAGAACTACAAAAGTAGCCAACTTTTAAATTTTAAATTCAATAGCTTAACAAAGTGATGYTACTGAATAATTTCTGCTGCCACAATTTCTGTGACATCGAATTTTTTAGATATTGCAACTAAGGATTATAATAAAATAAGAACCAGCAAAATAACTGAAGTGGTAGGTCTTGCTTAGCGAAAATAAAAAAGCAATTTCAAAGAAATCTTGGGGGCTTCCGTTAATCTTTGGATTTCTCTGGAATCTGGAACTATATATACGTGATTCTGACCAATCTGATCCTGTTCTAGATAGCCTTCAAAAAGGAGAAGAAAGACATAGGAACTAGAACTGCGGCCTCTCTCCCCATGAAGTCTTACTCATTCATTGCAAGACACCCTACCATCACAGAAAGTTTATCAAGTAGATGAAGCCATSTTGCCAAATGGGAAGCCTTGAGTCGTTGCAAAGAACAGAACTAAGTTATAAAAAGAAAAAAGTATTTGTTCTAATCATTGTGCCTATGCTAATAAAGCAGAATGTAAAGCATACAGRAATACCTTCAGAGTTCACTTCTTCTGTCAAGAACTATTGAGATCATGAGGGCTTGACAGCTAAGACATTTAGATCAGCTCACCAGAGACAGTTGTAACCTTAGAAGACCTATCACCACAGTTATAGACTGAGCAATCAAGCAGGAATAAATTTAGGAATTCATKTCAATTTTTTAAATGACGGGCTTGATGGAAAACACACAGATTTCTCAAAGCAGACTCCTATGATGAAATAGATGTGCAAGTTCCATTGCACTTTGAAAATCTGCAGTATTCTTGCAAACAGAATGAATTACATTATGGGAACCAATTTTATGCGTGAGTTTCTCATGTTTTGATGACTGCCACATAGATGTATTAAGACTTAGGGAGTTATAGTTCAYTCTGGAGATAAGGCTCTGGAGAGACTTAATAATAGCCTTCTGGTACCTAAAAGTGGCCTATTAAAAAGAGATAGATGTTTACAYAGGTGGACAGAAGTCAAAGGGTAATGGTTTTAAACTATAAGAGGAGAGATATAGGTTAGAGGTTAGGAAGAAATTCTTTACTATGAGAYGATGGAGGAGGTTACCCRGWGAAGTGGCATATTCCAYCCCTGGAAATGCTTAGTCAGGTTGGCTGGAATCCTGAGCAAACTGATCTAGTGGGTGGTATCCAGTGGTCCCTTCCAAAACAAGCCATTCCAAGATCCCATGATTCTTGGCATTCTATCCTAATATAAGTTCATTTCATACACCATAAACATGACGGGGAAAAATTATTGAAGTGGTGTTTCAATGCTGGTATAACTTTGGTGCATAAACGAAGATTGTATTGTTTTTAAAATAGAGTGAGTTCCTAAGTTAGAAGAGGTGTTCTAAGTTTTTTTCTCATATATCCTCTTRCTTCATTTTGCATCAGTTTCCTCAAATTAATGGAAATATGCTTCATCTCAGTTTCATAGTCTTTCATTTCAAATATGATTCYACCTCAAAAAGCTGCTTGGGACTCAGTGCCCTACAGTTCTGGTGTCTTGGTAAATATGGCAAGTGCTCAAGTGTCTGGCACCTGGTATGTTTTTGAGTGATTCAATCCAGCCTACTTTAAAAGAACATTCACTTTCATGATTGCTTCAGATTCTACAGCTGTGGCCTGATTGCCTGCAGAGAGATACATTGAAATTCTTTCTCAGTAAACCAATTTTTGGCCTTTTTATTAGATCTACATATTTATTCAGCTTTCTGTTCCAAGATATTTTTGGTAAACAGTGTACCAAATTCCTAACATTATCAATATACACTGTGTATATTAGAAATAGATATAATATTCTGTATATTGCTAACCTTCAAGACAAAATCAGGTTGCTTTCTGTAAATATAATTACTCCAGATAGAAAGAACAGATGTTTTCCATGTTTTCTTAAGTTTTGTATCCTTTCTTCATACCCAAAGGAGAACTCAGCTGTTAGATAAAAAAATTGCCCTAATTTTTATCTTAGATAAAAATATTGTGTGACTTTCTTTGAAGATCAGTTAATGTATKCTCTTTTATGAAAATTAAATTAATATTTCTTTACAAAAAAATAACAACAACGTCCTTATGTTTAGTTCAACCTGCTTATTATTTTGTGTACCAAATRTAATAACAGGATAAATATAAAATTTTGATTTTTGKGACTAACGCTATAACTAATCATAAATGGAATCAGATCCAAGCCTATCAAACCTAGTACTCAAAACCTCYATATTGTATTTTTTTTATTTACAACTATCCTGGTATTTACATCATGGTTCCAATTAACCCTACTTCTAAATAATCCATTTAAAATAGCTTAAGATCAAAGTATTCATTTGCTTTTCCAAAGGCCAATTATTACTGAGTAGTTTAAAATAGTAATGTAACTTTACAAGATTGAACTCCCTATGACCTTACCATAGGCAATGGTCACAATAATAAAAAAATTAAATATTAAAAAGAAAGTATTTTTAACACGCAGCTGTTTCAKTTCAATCTTTTCCATTCAGTAATTCCTTCCCTCCTTGAATTCACAGTATGTTAAACTTCATTAATAAACCATAAGTAAAATGTTAACTTGGCACTCTTATTTCCTATAGAAAGCTTGAAAATTAAAATGCTACAGATGAAAGAAAAAAATTTTCAGCTGGCCCAATATAAGAATATGCCAAGTTCTGTGGCAAGGTCCTAATAGACAGATCTTCTGGTAATATTTCTGTAATGTTAGCTTACTTTAAAAATGTTGGAATTAAAAATTGTTGGAATTAATCCTGAAATTTTTTCTTGAATATTATATTTTAAACAAAGGTATGGCCTTTTCACATATTTTCTTTCAGCTGATATTTTCTTTCTTATTATTGCAGCAGACTATTGGGACTGTGTATTTCARGTAGTAATATACTGAAAGGTAAGTATTACAAAGTGTAAATAAGTTGCCTGCCTGGAAGRGGGGTTAAGATGTTAATAATACCTCATCTGTTCAATAAAGCATACATATGTAAGTTACAAGAATGCAGTCAAGGGTACAAAAAAAATCTTTGTAGCTGTTTCTATAACCGTAAAGTTCCAATGAAAGTCTCTTGTGTAATAGAGTTTGAGCTGTAGCTTCACTTGTAAGGATAAAGACGTTGACTGGCCTTCAAAAGATTGCCCTCAATAAATATTGTCCTCGTTCACTCTTTTAATTATTTAACAAGTTATTTAGGGTACATAACTTCTTATCTGTATCTCTRTGTTGCAGTCCCACTGTTTCTCAAAAAATAAAGAAAATAAAACACACTGATATTGTCAACATTTCAGAACATACGATGATGAGGACTGCTGATAGAAAAATGTATGATTTTCTTATTACAAGAGTAACAGCTTAAGATAGCACCTAGCTATGAACTTAAAAAGATCTAGGGTAGAATTTAAAATCGGGGAGTAGGTTTCCTTTAAAATATATGAAGTGGAATATGAATTTATGGAATGTAATTCATCCTGCCCTAAGGTATGCAATTAAATTGCTTCCAAAAGTATTTATCTCTCTCTGTTGATTATAAATTGGAACTTTATAGACTAATTTGCATGCAGAAGACTAATAGAAATCAAAGTTAGGTGAAATCAATTCCAGACCTCCCATCTAGTTCCATTAAAAACATGAAAAATAGTGTGTTTAACAATTTAGCATATAGAAGGTGCACTCTATGCCTCAAAAACTGAGTGATTCTTTGCTAGGTGTCTATAAGTAGAGCTTTTAGCCAGAAAATTAATTTCTCCATAATTAAATCTTTAAGGTCCTTTTGAACTAAACCATTCTATGATTCTATGAAATATATATATATATATGTGAAGAAAAATCATGTGAATATCAGGAGTATCCAGATSCAGAGTATCCAGAGGACCTCAGTGAGAATGAGATAGGGTTAGTATCCAGAGTAGGAAATGCCATAACTGKGGTTTATATTTCAGCAGTACAAAGATAATCAGACTTCAGACCTTGGCTAATGAGGAGATGCAGAAAATTTTTTTTTTCTTTTATTGACTGTGTGGMTACTCCAAAGTTATCAGATCCCCAGTAGAATCCATTGCTCTGCAGGTGTTTCATGAATCCAAGAAAACAAACGCCATGAAATAATGRTAGCCTTTTTTGAATAACCCCACCTGTCTTAGAAAGAGTGCTTTAACCTGCATCTGTACCTGTAYCTAAATTTTCATTGTTAACCTTTTGACAAATTGGATTGAAACCTAAGTGTTAATGGCAGAATATACAAGAAGTTTCTTAGTGGAAGAGATTTTCCTTCAAATATTTTTATAGCTTTTTTTCGTAGAAACATGATTTTAAATGACGCAAATCCATCCTAAAAATAAATTTCTGATTTTAATTAGTGTGATGTACTAGAGAAAAATATATACTAGGGTAYAACACTCAAAACCTTTTTTTTTCTATTCATGTGGTGCTGCTCAAACAGAAAGTGTGAGGCTGATGTAAGTTTTACTGGATGATGTTCCATGACCTACATTTTATGTGAGATAAGATGAAACAATTGGCTCTCTCTGCTCTGAAGTTACTTAACATCAAACTCTTATCAGTAAACCTTTTAAGGATAGTCAAAAAATATTGTGCTATATTTTGAATTTTTACTGCTTCARATCAAGTGCATTAGTATTTACACCATCTTTTTATTTTCAGATGCAATCTATTTCCTTTGTGGACATGATCRCATATAAAAAGCACTATAAAATACTGTTTTAAAATGAATCGTACAGAGATGACTCTCTATGGTTTATACATTAAATTTACCCACACTCTTGTTGTGGTCATATGACCACATATGAGAATTGCATATATCAGAATTGTACAATGATGTATTCATTCATACAGACAAAGTCTGTCATTTTATCACAAATGTATATGAAGAAGCACTAGAAAGCATGGTASATAACTTTTAGCTAAACTGAGGTTAATATACTTATTTTCAAAGTGCTATGGAACTTGTATTTTACCTAGGTTTGTTCAGAGCATACAAATATATGGCATGCAGAATTCAGTTCCAAATGTAGGATCACTGGTCTCCAGCACACAAACTGCAGCTCCAGTACTGTGTGAACTGTATGCTAATGCTGAAGTGCAGGATCTCCATGACATGGTGTGTATGTGTAGCAATATGCAGTCAATGTTTCTCATGGTRAAATGGTTGCCTGCACAACAAGTCGATAAAATAAATTTATTTTTTCTCCTTTTCTCAGTTGTCATCACTCTGGATCAAATACACTAAAAAGAACATAARTAGAACATAAAAATTCTTTCAGTTCCTCATTCAGTAATCAAGGAAGCAATGGAAGAGTAAGATAAATCTTTGGATTTCTTTACCTTCTGATTTTTTCAGATTATTATCGTCAGGATATGAGATGCTTTGTTCATTTATCTGTTACTTTAATGCTCCTCATACTAAAAATATTCCTGTTAAAATTCAAAAGGACAATGCTTTTCAAAAGAAATGCTAACATCACACAGTATGTGATTCAGAGGTTCTGTGTTTACTCACACTATTGATAACTTTGATAACTTTGATGTGGTTACCTAAGTGAGCCATTGGAATATGTTTTGCAATTTTTGGAAGAGAAAGGAGCTAGTTATGTTCCTAAATACAGAATGACTACTGCAAAAAAAAAAAAAAGTACTGACTGTAGAAGTGCTTCATTATGAAATTGAATTTTTTGCCACTTTTGTAAGAATGAGGATTTCATGTGTTTTGCCTCCTTATCATATATTACTTGAATTACAATTCTATTCCAAACAATAGTAAAACTTCATATTTAATGTGGGGACTATTGAAACCTGATCCTGCACAAGTCATGTTATTTGTTATATCAAAGAAAGCCCAATTGTATACACAAGTAAAACTGCAAAATAATTTTAGCCTAAATCTAGTAATTTTCTAAATTTAAAGCAAGTAGAACATTATTTTTTATGATATATCAAAAGTTTTTTGGATATGTGAATTAAAAAAAGTTCTGTCTCACACATAGGGATATTTATTTCTGATGAAAATTATTTCAAGAAGGAAAGAAAAAGCTGTTAGTAGCAAAAGTATGCAACAACTATTTGACCCAGTAAATCAACAGATTATTCTAGATATTTCAAAAAATCTTTCTCAGTTTAATTCTTTTGTACTCACTGCTGGCAGCTGAAAAGATATATATATTATGTATATCCAATATGTAAAAAAAAACCACCACTCACAATATTTGAATATTAATTTGTATCATTGAATCATAGAATATCCTGAGTTGGAAGGGAACCACAAGGATTGTCAMAGTCCAGCTCCTGGCCCTGGACAGAACACCCAAGGCTCACATTACGTGGCTGAGAGCATTTTCCAAATGCCTCTTGAACTCTGGTAGGCTGGTACWGGGACCATTCCTCTTCCTCTGTATATCAGTGTGGATTGTGTTGGAAAGTTGGAATGAATTTATAATTTCCTTACATATGATCCCAACGTTTGATTTTCTTGTGGGTTTTTTTTTCAATATTCTCTCTCAGAATTAGTTTTCAACATTCATGTCAACAAATCAGTGCTAGTATCTGATTACCCACTTCACTACATATTATGTCAAAATTCTTTAGACAAAAATCATTGAACTAAAAACATTGATCTTTGTAAGGTCTCAAAACTTGGAACTATGGTTTATGTTTTCAATCAGGTAAAGTGACTGTCTTATCTTTGAAAGTAATATCACCATGAAGAATGTAWAAGACAAAGAGAACATTAGCAAAAGTTGAAATAATTTCTTCTTGGGATTTTTAAAYATATTAGACAGCTAACCCTTTCCYGTTTCAACAAAKGTTTAGATGCTTTTGYTATTTTAAAATCTGCWCTATAGGTAACAATACCTCTGATCRTGTAAATTCAAGTAAAACGCAAACACATGATTTAGAAAATATATTTCTAAGGAATCTTTATTTGGACTCCAAAGTTCTCAGATCCAWTTCTTCCACAGAAGATGAGAACAGCCAAATACATCCCATTGGCATATACTCAAACTGCATTTTCAACACTTACTGTAATTTTAAAACCCAAGGCCAAGTAAGGCTCTTGCTTATTAAGATTAAGAGTGTTTGTGGAAGCGAAAAGAAAGAAAAAAGTKTCTAATAAAACTCACAGTCCAGTTAAACATTCTTTGATTTAAATCTGAATTTAAGTGCATAGTTTCATAAACACTGTCTTTTGCAGAGGGTTTACTGACTGTGAAAAATGCAGCAATCATTAAATGCCTAGGGATAGTTGGCAAGTGCAATAAAATTGGAATGATGGACATGGATACACTATTTAGGAGGGAGAAACATTAGAAGAAAATTACCATAAATWATTGYAACACCTAAAAATCACACATTGTARCTATGGAACTTCTGTCACTGAATGCTCAGTATTAAGCCAAAGACAATAGAAATGTCATAAGCGCAGCTGACTTTTAGGCAGGAAAATGAGATGAGCAATGTCTTAAAGTCATTTTTGTATCATAATTCTGCCTTAATCTGACTAAAAATAAAATTCTCACGTGGTTTGAAATGACAATTTTTAAAGTGAGTTATGGTTTTCAGCAACACTGACTGCAGAATGATATTTCAGCTCCTATTCAATTTTGCCCTGTAAGAAAATTTGACCTTGATRCTAATCACATTGTCACTATTCAGTAGTACCTGATGGTATGCCTGTTGAATAGATATGAGTAGCAGACAGACTATATACAGATTATATTTAGTTCAAATAGATTAATATTTAACCTATTGTCCCAAGGGATTGCTAGATACACTTGAGTCAAAACCATGTATATTTAGTGCTTCATGAAATATTAGTTGTTCTGAATAGCAGCTTGCTATATTTTCAGAAAATACAGCTATTTGTAGTTAAGCAACAGTTGGGGGGTTACTACATTGAATCTCTGTGAACCACTACTGGGCATGAAGAGCAGCCACCTGTCAGAAATATGCAGCTTTTTCTATATTGGTGTTCAGACTATTTTCTTAATCATGTTTAGCTCAGTATCAGTTTTGTTTGGTTCACAGCTTCTTCAACAGCCTGGCATGARGCACAATGGCCTAAAACTTTTAGGAAAAAATAATAAAATTGTGGAATTTATGAGAATTTGTTCATGATTATTACTTATCATATGCTTTAAGGTTTCCTTGAGCTTTTTTTTTTAAGATCAAAGACAATATTTTCACAAAAGAACATTCAATGATAAAGGCATTTCTAAGCTAAAGAGACCCTTATATAAAAAGACTGGGATGAGTAYGGAATTAAATGCTGAATTTTAGTGATGAATATTTTTAGCAATTAGACAGTGATATTTTGCTAAAAGTTGGCATTCCTTATACTGTTCACCAAAAAAGACAAAATTTTGCATTGCTTATGGATATCTCATCTTGTAGCTCCTGAATCATAAAGTTCCTCATAAATGTATGACCAAATAAAGCTATAAACTAGTTAATATAACATGCTGTAGTTGGACAGCAGAGGACAAGTGAAGATGCTGAAAGGATGTCTGAACTGGCACTTCATTTCTAACCAGCTTAAGTACTGCAATAGATTCAATAGCTTATTCAGTGCATTCATTCTGTGTCCTGACTTTGACAAATTGTTCAARAGATTAATGAAAAGTTGAAGTCTAGTCCATAAAATGTTTTATTRTAAATAATGTCCATTTAGAACCACATTCAGTTCTTGAGCAGAAGAAACATAGCACTGTGGCTTGCTGGAGAGAAAGTAGTTTATGCCTGAAGAGTATTTGGTCATAGGTAGAAACAAGGTTATTAATAAAAAAGCTTTKCCTTATTTTGATGGTCTGTATAGTTTTTCTAGTGTGTCACAGTAATAGATAGTGTAGTGAATTTACTGTTCCAATGTCCTTCAGGAATTGGTTCCTAAAATGTGTCGTTTCAATTTGAATATAAAAGAAAAAGTAACTTTCCACACTAAAAGTGTATATATAATCTTTAATATACTAATTAGGTAATGGCTCTTTCAATGATAAATGGGAAAGAATTCATATAGACATCTGTTGAGATGACTTCACACATTTTTYCAGGCAAATTTCTTTGATTTTTTCCCCCTAACATTTAAGGATTCCACTGCAATTAATAAAACCATACATCTTGATTTTTCATAATAAACAGATCTGTTTTGTGAAATGTGTGCTTTCTATCTCAAAACCATAACATTAGAGCAATTCCTTTACTTTGAAAATCTTAGGAAGCAAAAGACATGACACAGTTCATCTTCTAATTATTCCTCTTACTTTTTTATGGGTCAAAATTTGTAGATTCTTTTAAACATAGGTATTTTTATGGGTTCTTTTTTTCAAGATAAATTTTACTTCTAAATAATATCACCCATAACTGTGAGTATCATCAACACAAAATGTTGTCCAAACCACACAGCTGGTAAATCAGTGGGAAGGGTAATAATCTCAACCCAATGGAATAAGCACAGAGATCTGAATTTCAAGTGCAGTTTGATTCAATGCAAAGTACTGCATTCTTTTCCTTAGTAACTACTTAACTGTGACATTRTTTTAGATTATCTAATATATCAATTAGAGTATCTGAGGATTAGAATTAAAATCTCACCTGTAAAATAAAAAAAAACATACGATGATAAAATACGTTGTGGAATAGAAAAGATGTATTTTTATAAGATTCCCTTTTTTATTCTTTGACTGAAGTTGGAAACCTGATTTTAACGGATTGAATCAAGCCATTTATGTACAGGTGTCATCTTATTTGTATTCCCCAAGACCTCCTGTATTCTTAAACCGTGTCTCGCTTTCTGCAGTTTTATCACACTCGTTCAGCTCTGAAGTACAAATAATTATTTGTCTCATTTSCAGGATTCATGGTCTTTATTTTTGTTGTGGTTTTAAGCCCAGCTGGAGATGAAACACCATAAAACCACTTGCTCAGATTTTCTTCTCTTCCCTCTACCCTGTGGAATAGGGAGGAGAATTGAAGCAAAACTTGTATGCTGAAATAAGAACAGTTTAAAAATTGAAAGTAAAATAAAATGCAATAGTGATGGTAAATAATAATGGATATAAAAAATAACAATAGTATGAAGGTAAAACCCAAGTGATGCACAAAACAATTGCTCACCACATGCTGACTGATGCTCGATCCACMCTTTCCAAACCCCGCCTCCCTTCCAGATAACTTCCTCTAGTTTGATGTTCTATGATATGGAATATCGCTTTGGTCAGTTCAGGTCACCTGTCCTAGAGATTCTCCCCGCCAATTTCTTTTGCAAACCTCTTCCCTGGCAGAGCATGAGACAAGGAGAAAAAGCCTTTGTCTTAGGATAAACAGATTTTAGCAAAAAAACCAAAATCTCAACGTTTTATCAATAGCATTCTCATTCTGAATCCAAAACACAGCACTGTAACAGGTACTGAGAAGAAACTAACTCAACCCTAGTGGAAACCAGGACAGTTTTATGGCTAGTTATTTAAATAATTATAATATACAGCTTTGGGATCTTCAGTGTCTTTATTCCCTTTTTCTTGTGTCAACTATCTTAAATAATTCTAGAACTCAATTCCAAACTTACCTGCACTTATRGGAATAGAAAAAGTCTGTAAGATTGCACAGTCTAGATGGTAAATATTATAAACACATGGGAAGTTCTTTATACTATATGTGACATAGAAATTTAATTATTAAAAAGGAGAGAGACCGTATTCCCTAAGTTCTTCATTGGAATTTTGGCACAGAGGCAATTAAATGACTCAGAGAGGGCTCTGATTGTACTCTTTACAGCTTGGCTCAGTACTGCCTACATGCTTATCTATGACGGGAGGAGAACCTTTGAAAATTTTCWCTCTCCTGGTAGTCTTTTTTCTTTTTTTCATCTGCTGTACAAGGACTGTAGCCTGAAAAAGATTCAAATATTTCTAAAATTCTCATTGCATGTTTTATCATAAGTATTTTTTTCTCCCTGATAAATTTAGGTCAGAGTAGGATTACTAGTTCCATCTCATTGTAGCAGTTACTTTTGTTAAGCTGCCCCAGAAAAGAGCCATGCAATTAATAGAAATAATAATAACTATTAAGCACAAATTTTACAAACAAGTCCTAAACAAATTTCCTAATTTTACATATTGACTGCATTAATGTACAACCATTTGTGAGTGAACCAAATAAAAGGAAAAGGATGAACCTGTTGAAGTTCTATGAGAAACAAACACCTWTTTGTATCCACAGACATAATTTTAGAATTAAGTGATTTAAGAACATTCCAGAAATTTCTTGATCAGCTTAATATTTAAAATTTAGTATTCGTTCATATCCATCCCACAAAGTTTGTCAAATAGGATGCTTTAAARTAAGTATGCTAAATTTGTTGAATTTCACAAAATATTTACCTTTTTTTTTCTCACTTTTTTTTTATTCAGCTAGCTGAAATATTTTCATTAAAACAAATTTTCCTAGCTGATTTTTTTTTCTAATTTTTCATTTGTTGCATTTCAGGAAGGATTTCTTTCTGTGTAAATTGCAGGCAAAAATCTGCTTCTCTGTAAATACTGTGGACATGTTACTGCATGCCATCATCMATGAAAGGCTAAAGAAATAGAAAATGTCTGACAAGGATAGTAACAGGAAAGAAAAAAACYATTTAAACACAAGAGTTCTCATTAAGATAATTATTTTGCTCTATTATTCAAATACATTTGCTGTATTGTTTATAATTTAAGTAGTAGCCTGAAAAACAAAACTTGAAAATGTGCATGATATCTAGCCTTAGTGTTCTCACTTTTTAGTTAATGTGGCATTAGTATTGTTTCCAGAAAGAAATATAATTTTTTCTTTAGTATGACTATAATTATTTCATGAATTCCCCTTTAGGTCTGCAATGGCTGGAGCTGTCATGAAATGTAAGGTGGAATTTGTTGTAGAGTTAGGAATTTGAATTTCATTTCAGCAGTATTTTGAGGAAACAGGAGTTTTCACACAAAATTAGCACAGCCAAGTTYATGAGGAAGTAGCTTTTGAAAAATAGGCTCACGCCTTTGGTCATCTACTGCATTTATTAAACCATTAATTGCATGCAGCATTGATATTATGTTTCTTAAAGGCAATGCAATAATGTTTTACACTACAGGAGAGCCTATGACATTTGGAGAGATATTTAGGTTTTTTTCCTGAAGTGGTATCCTATCCTTATTATTAGATTTGACTTGTGAAGGATTGATCTTCTTCAGTTGAAATGGGATCACATGCAGTCAAGTCAACAACAGTGAGGCTGACTGACTTGTAGTAATAGCAAGATCTTTTGTACCAATCCAGCTGGAAAGGCAACAAGGTGCTGACATTCAGCAAATGCAGCAATGAGTGGCAAAATAAAATTGTTTGGATGATATACACCCTGGAGGTATTGTGGTTTGCTGTATTATAAATAATGCAGTTCAAATTATCCCTCCTGTGTTTCTGCAGTGTAGTAGAGCTAATAATGTGTAACTGATGGAATTTATAATAAAGGCTTATTAAAAATGTTTGTTCAGCAATCCTATCATCCCTAAGTTCTTCTTAGTTCTTATCATCCCCACTTCTTGTGGCTGATGGTATTGTACTTCCAATTCCTGACCAGCTTACATGTTCTGTTTTGTTTTGTAACACTTTCTTAACTGATTATTTACTCCTGTTTGTTAGCGACTTGTCTTGATGAATTAAATCAAAAGGGTGTGATAATATGTGCTGAATGTTTTATACCCTAATTTAACAAGTCTTAAAACTGAAGAAGCACAAAATGAGCATCCTGTGACAAAGGGTAMAAAACTCCACTTCTCTCCCTAATGCTTAATATATTTGAACTAAAGGCTTGAAGTGGTTTTCTGTGTCTCCATGGACACCGGGAAATGACTTCAACTTTTGCTCAGATTCAGAAACAGCTTTCAAGACATTTGAAGAACTTTAACACTTGCCACAGTGGAACTTGCTTTACAGGCATTCCTGGGGGCACCACTCTTTAACAGAAGAGTCTRTGCCAGAAGAAGGCAGAACCAAGAAAGACAAAGCCTCTGCATTAAGTACACACTCATGAGGGAAATACATAGCAGTCTCAAACTATATCCATTAGAATTCAMCAGATTTCTTTCCCAAAATCACGCTGATATTCATCTTAAGCTGAAAGCAGTGACACTTGTGAGAAAACTCTTACCTTATTATGAAAGAAGTGTCAGTGGACTTTCAAACGCCTTCTTCTGAAAATAAGTTTTGTGCAGGCAATAAAAAAAAAGTATTTTCTTTTGAGTAAGCTCATGGACAGTGTTGTTGAAATTTGCTTGAAAATATTTTAAATATGTAACTATGTTACCTCAATATACAATATTTAAAAGCAATTGCTCTGCTGTTGTGATTGTTTTGTACAGATGCTTTCCTAAGGTTGGATAAATACAAATGCATGTAAATGTGAATGAAGGCTTACCTGTAAAAGTTTTGCTGGTTACACAAAATTACCTTTTAAGCAATATGGTCACTCAGAGGAACTAAATCATTTCCTACACTATACTAATGCTCTGGAAACAAACCAAACCAACCAAAAAACCAAACCAACCCCTATGCCCCCATCCCTCTCCTGTCCCCCCCCCAAATAAAATAACAGATAGAACCCCAAAAGAGTAAAGTTCTCAGACTATTGATGTTATCAATARGTAAGGGCATTGAAGAATTGTTCAGCAGTCAACTTGTAGAAATGTAAGAATCCATAATTCCTATCAGATGTCTACATTTTGTGTACATATGCTCCAATGGTTACAAGCTCTTCAAGACCACTGCATTCCCAGTGCCATTCTGCTAGACCCTCATCAGTTTTGTTAAACTTTACRATATATGCACACCAAACTAAACAACAGGTTTTTGAAGGATGTCAGTTGAGCCATACTGTTCTCTGTCATAGAAATATGACCAGAAGGAGCAAAATCATCCACCTTTTCCCCCAGTAGTTTGAAAGAAACCAAAACCTGATTTACATTCTGTAAATGTCCCTTTAGGATGTTAAAATGAACAAATGAGGAGAACATTGGGAAAACATTGGAAGAAAATCATCATCAAAACAATGAGAAACTCATTGATTTGTATTTAGTGAACRGCCTAGTTCTTTCCAACTCATGTTACCTAACAAATACAAACTCACCAGATGGTGAAGAAGAAAATCAAATAGACTATATTCAAACAAATGTAAAAGCACATCGAACAGTCATATCAAGAACAGCCACAATCCTAACTTTGCCAAAATGAAAATAAATCCAAGAAGGAAAGCTCAAGATGAACTGAGTATCTATGAGAGACAGAGGCAAAGACTATAAAGGAAGAAAAATGAGATGCACAATGGAATTCAAGCTTCAATGTTTCAAGCCAAAGACCAGGAAGCTAGCCAAAGAAGAGCACTAGAATAAAATACAAAGAAAAATAAAAACTGGGGAAAAGCAAAGAATAACAAAGCAGATAAAACACTGCAAAGCAAATATGCCTTGTAGTGTGAAAGCGYTATATGAAAAGAGATATATGGCAATAGTTGGAAATGCAGAAAAATCCTGAAAGTTTTCATTATTTCAAAAGCTCAAAATAAATCATACTTCAAAAGGTGCATAAAACTTGAAAAAGAACAAAACTGAATTTAGGACCATTAARTTCTATATAGAACAATTATTTTTAAGTCCTTGTTACAAAACTACKAMAAATTATTTCTCAAGAATTAGTGGGAATAAAATTTTAAGGGCAATCAATAGACAACAGACATTTGTTAGACCTTTAAGTTTATGGGCCAATGTGTCTGATAAAGTWGACTCATGTTCTGGAATACCTTTCTGTCACATGAAATCTTGGGAGTTAGTGTTCTTGGGAAAAGAAACTAGCTGAACATGAGGATTAGCACCAAATGTACCTGTTCTCTCTTTCTATCATCACTCCTACCATCTAGACTCTAAAGAAATGGATTTAAAAATATTGTTGATATTATGAACAGATAACTGGGGAAAAACAATTTTCAAAATTGAGGGCTCAACATTATGACAATGCCTTGAAATACTGAAAGAGAAAAAAATGYTTAATATGGTAGAACAATGCACTAATCTCAACAGAATTTTAATGATGTGTGAAAACCTCATAAGTGCAGTAATAGCAGCGTGAGAAAAACTATGGATGGATACAAAAGTTCRAAGTAAAAATTCTCACTGACACTGAGGTATTTCAACTCTAATATATTGTACAAGAATGAGAGTTTAAAAGCGTTGTGAAGGAAAAACACCCCTTTGAAACAACAGRTGAGATACACCTTGCCTGCCTGGCAGCTTTTTGCATCATTCACTTATTTAGCCAATATTCCTCATTCTAAAACCAATGGTTTTTAACATCTMTGTGAAACTTTCTCATTAAAATTAAAKARATAAATAAATCATRAAATCTGAGGAGTTGTATGGGAGTTGTATGGGACCCWCAAGGATCAGTCAGTCCAACTCCTGAGCCTGCACAAGCCCACCCCCAGAATCACACCATGTGCCTKGGACTGTTTTCCAAGCACTTCCTGAACTCTGGCAGGTGTTTGAAACACAGACAGCAGCTAAAGAAMTGTATGTGCATTAAAGCATAGACAGAATATCTACATTTTGTCCTTTAAGACTGTATTAATTGCTTCTTAGATGTGGTTGAAATTATATTTCAGCTCTACTTTTTATTTGTSTGTTCAGTACATAAAATACAAATAAGCAATTTGGAAGATGTCTAAATAAATTATGTCTGGGAAATCAGTTATTGTACTTTAACTCTTAG
This sequence comes from Alauda arvensis, assembly GCA_902810485.1. NCBI lineage: Eukaryota > Metazoa > Chordata > Aves > Passeriformes > Alaudidae > Alauda > Alauda arvensis. The sequence goes on along the minus strand of CADDXX010000368.1, from coordinate 450,912 downwards.
TATACGCTTAAACTTTAGACTTGGAAACTTGGTACTTGTTTCTTGTTTTGCACTTCTGCATTTCTAGTTCTAAAAATTTGCAATATAAATACGAATGATGGCTATTGAGTTCAGTTATTTCTGAGAAGGTTCTTAGATCTTTATGGCTGTCCCAGTCTCATAAGGAGCCATCTTCTCTTTGACTGAAGTTCCCTGCAGTTCCATTTGGCTGTGTGCTACAGAAAAGTTAGTGGCTGCATTTCAGTAGTTTCAAGAATTGATCCTTGTTGTTACAATTTTAAAAAGCACTCAGATGGGGCTTTATTAACAKCTATTCTCATTTTTTTAATAGTTGCACTTGTATAGAGGAGCTGTCATGATGAGCWCACAGGAGTGGAGCTCAGGCAGTGGGATATGCTGTATGTTTAACACTTCAACTCTTGTGCCTCCCATCTAATCAGACAGATTTTAAAGGGCTCACACACGGTTGATACAAAGAAAGAATTTTATCTTCCAGCTGGCTTATCCTCCCAGTACTTAGCCTCTAGTTTGCTCTTGCTCTTTTTTCAGTCTCTATCCCTTTGAAAGGTTTAGAGAAAACACTTCAAAGTGCTGTTTTCAAAGAGCTACTCAAGATAAACTCCTCTCCAGAATGACCCTCTCCTCATATTTTCCCTTATAAACAGTTCACATTCAGCTTTCTTTAGTTTAGTTTGCTGCTGTTACATACAGTGGCCAAGTGTTGTGCTCATTTCCCAGATGTTCAAAATATATTAGAAAAAAAAAAAAAAAGAAAAAAGAGTGCAATAGAATTTCATTTTTCAGACTCCTTTAAAAATTTTTCCAGTAGTTCAAAATTAGCAGTCTGTCTGTGAATTAGCAGACTGAGCAAGAGAATTTAACACTAAAGATGAACTGCTAATGTATTAATACATAAAATAATTCACTATTTTTTCAAAATACCCTTAAAATAGAAAAATGKGCAATTCTAACTGAATTTCAAAAGTAGCCAAAGGAAGATAAATATCAATAAATTTTTCTGATTTAGGAAATTTCACATATAACTATAGYTATCCTTATCATCATCTATCTGATTTGCAGTTTTCCATTTCAAGTATGTACAACACAAATTGTCTTGCCCTCTCCCTAGATTAAAATTTTTTGGTTGTTAGTATGTGAGGTGGTCCAGTGCAAACGCAGCTAGTTCCAGTCACGTGCCTTTCAGTTCCGCATCCAAACCTGTCTTCAGATTTCATGTCTTTGTTTTATTTAAAAAAAAAAACCAAAAAAACACCCTCATCAATAATAGAGACAACCTTCCTCAAAAACGCAGTTASTAAACATTCTGGCTAACAAACAATGCAATAACAAAAATTTGTTGTTCACCCTTGCTCCTCTTCATTTCCCCTTGGATTTCTAAYCAGTTCAAGTGCGTTGCCACTTAGATGATACTTGATGCAGGATTCATGTCAGCCAGGACAGATCATTGAGACTGATAAACTATTCTAGTAGTGCCTGGTTAAAYGTGTTAGCTTTGTTAATAAATTGGTGTTATGCAAAACATGCAGGTCATGTTGCCCCTAGCCTGCTCCTTAGCATGCTCTCAAAGTTGGCCTTGTGTCATCCCTGCCACCTGCTCATTCATTGGCAGGACACAGCAAGATGATGTGTTCTGGCAAASGGATGTCCAGCAGCTGAATCACTGATGCAGTAACGAAGGCAAAAATCCCCCAAATATTCATGAGAAAGCATCCTAGAGGGGAKATCCCTTGTGACTGCCAGTAGTGCCAGCCATCCTATTTCCCCATCTATGCCATCTATGGAGTCATGTTACYCAGTATCTCTGACTGGCTTAGTGTACTCTTATAGATGATATATTTGAAAGCTTGGCTAGATTCAGAATGGTGCTAATTTAAACTGCTCACTGGCTAACTTCCAGGTCACACTTCCAAATACTCTGATGTCTTGACTTAGTAAYGGCATGGGACATTTAAAGAAGGATATTCTGCAATGACAGCAAAAACACTGCCATTTTTCATAGAATTTATAACATATTTGTGTTCAGTACTCATATATACTTACTGATGCCAGAATATAGAAAAGAGCAGAAGTAAACCCTATCATAAAAGCAAGATTACAGGAAAGAAATCTTGCCTTCATACATGCCACTCATTCTGGGATTTGTTTTCCTTTAAGGAATCACTTTATGATCTAAAGAAATTGCTGCAATTATGACTCTGATTCAGAAAAGCACTTCAGCACATATTTAACCCCAAGCATGATCTTGGCATGCCCACTCCTCAGTGCTGGCTTGTGATGGTGTTGCTGTAACTGAAGACAGAAACCCTACACCTTTTATTCAGCACACAGCAGAAGTAAACCTATCAGACAATAGCTCAACAAAGTCACATTTTGGCAAGAATATCCTCAGTACCAYAAAATCTACTGTGCAAGTGAGTTAACAGCATTGTTTTCCCCAACTTCTCTTTGATCYTGAAATATTCCTGTTGCATCAATGAATAGAAATTATATTTATTAAATGAACACTAGCTACTACAGGCRTCCTTGGAGGGAAGAAACCCCACAATTATTTAATTAAATAGTCAATTCAAACTTAAACCATCACTCCTAACCAAGCCTGGAAAATAATTTTTTAGAATAAAATTGGCCTAGAGCAATAAAATATAGCTAGGATAGGTAATTGTGTGAAAGACTGAAATTTTAATCATATGTGATTCTAAACCTCTTCTGTCCATCAAAGCAAATAGTAAGTAAATATTTATTTAAGTTAGAACAGACCTACCAATAGTTTTAGAATAAAAAAATGAAAAAAAAGTCTCCAGCAATATATCAAATCAGGACCTTTTTAGTATATAACAACCTTGATGGGAAGCAGATATACAGCTACATTATTACTCACCCTAGGCCATTMTTTGAAAGAACTGCTTATGTTTGCCTTCTTCCCACTGCCCATGTTCAGTACTGCAAGAGAAGCAAGGTGGATGGAACTAGAACAATTTCAAAGGTTTTTTTTGCTTATTCCTTCTCTGAGAATTAAGTAACTTAAATAARTAAATTCTTACACCAAAGAAACAACACTTTTTAGAGCAGGAAGTGTCAGTGAGCTTTCTTCCTAATTGAAGCTCAGTCATGCTTCTCTTATTTTTAGGAAGTTTGAAGGAAGTAAGGAGTTTTTACTGCAGAATGAACAAACTAAACATTTGTAAGCTTATCTTTACAGGTCTAACTGTTTTTCAAGTACATTTTTTATGTTATGTAAATATGAACAGGTAGCAGTGAAAAAGGCAGTATTCCTTAGTGTGACATGACCCTGTAAAAATGCAAAAGAAAAATTAAGTAGCAAGGATTTGAAGGCGCAGTAAAAGTTCATAAAGCAAATATTGCAAAAAAAATTCTAGATAGAAATATCTGAAATCTGTGTGACTAATTCAGGCTGAATGCCTTAAATACTTCTCATAACAGCTTTTTTGTTATTGCAGAATGCTGTTTCCCTAACKTGACTTTTAAACTTTTGGATTTTGACAGCACTATGAGGTAAAGGTCTTATCTGACTCATTAACTTTCCATGTTCCACTCCCTGCTCTTAAGTTGAAAGTTTAAAGATTAATGTGGCAGCAAAATCCTAATAACAGCRCAATGATTTATGGCCAAAACTATTGAATAACTTCACATTTGAGTACACAYTGGGATTTGACAGAATCCTTATAAATAATGTTGAAGAACAGTGAGAGTCCATAAATAAAATGCATTGAGAGCAAGAACAAAAATACCATGAAATGCCTTGTATGTGATGCTGTACAAGRAAACAAAATTCTTTTAGAAGAATTCAAGATCAGAGTCTGATTTCAGCTGAGATGATATCGTCTTGTTTAATCGCATTACTTTTTTTTTTTAATGACAATCAGGTTCTGGATTTATTTGTGTGCATGTGTGTGTGAGAGAGATAGAGAGAAATTTTATGAAAATGACATGTGGTGYCCATCCCTTCCTGTTCCAAAAATAGAAATTCTTGTAGGTAATGTAGCATGAGTACTGTAACTACTTGCTGTAAAGGTCTAACTGGGCCTGTCATCTGTCACTTCTTTATCCTTTTTRTGAGACAATCAATAAAACTTGTCATGTTTTTCCTTTTTAYGGCTCATTGAGCTCTTACCACATACTCTTTGAACTATTGATTAATGGACAAACTGGGGACTATCAGCTTTTACTCACCTTGAAACACTTTTTCGGTGAACAGCAAGAATTGAAAATGCAACTTTTCAGAGGTTTAGTTCTAKATTGTGAATCATACATGGAGTTTCATCTGTTTCAGTTCAGCATCATCAGGTATTCATCTCAGAGTGTTCTGGTCTGTGAAATCTGCAATTAAAATCAAATGCTAAACAGAATACKAGTGCTTTTATATGGTAAGTCAGGATTTTTTATTCAACTTAGATCACTGCAGAAATACAAGTGGGATCCATCAAAGCATAAATTTTATTTGTCTAAAAAGATTGCATATCAATTAAAGGATTATTTTTATAAGTTTTTGCTTCTAATGCAAATAAAATGAAGTTACTTTGGTCTGCCCTGARTCAAGACAAACTGGAATTTTATTTCCCAATTTTGTATTAAGGCTTGTACTTTTTTTCTCTCCACTACTCCAGACCCCTGCAGTCTCCACTAACCTCCCCATTTATGTATCCAACAAAGGTTGAAAAAATTTCGCTGTGAGACTTCAATAATTTCAACGTAGCTGCTGCTGAAGATAAGTTCTAGCAGTTGTTAGGTTGTATATTTATAGATATGAAAATTGAAGAGATCATTGTTCTTCAGAGAACCTACAAAAAATTCAGGCTTTTAGTTAGTGCTTTTTTGATGCACAATTTTTATCACGTCTTTTTCTTGTAATCAGTAGTTACTAAGCCTATTTTGGCTCTGCATACATGTATATGATTGTACCCTAAATCTCATAAGAAAACTCTCCTTACAGTGTTTTTTCTCTTTGGTGTTGTGTGATGCCATAGTAAGGTTTAATTTGCCTATTTTTTTCTTTAATTTTTAAAAATATTTTTATGCAATTAGCATGCTTCTTCCTTCTTTTTKAGTAAAGCTGCAGTATAGAGACACCTACTGGGAAATAAATGAACAGAAATAAATGCAAATATCAATAATAATAATAAATATTAACAATATTATGTTTTATAGTTTTCAAGACATTATTGGCTAACCTTATTGATATTTGGTATTTTTAAATTTCTACAGAAATGGTATTAATTTGAYCCAGAAACATTCTAGACAAGGATGTTTAATTTGACTATTCAATCTGACTGATTATAACAGTGTTTAAACTATCCATGGAATTTCAAATCTTTCCTCATATTTTTCTCTTTCAGAGGCAATCTGAGAGAATCATTGCGATTGGACCCAGGAGTAAGAGATGCCATGTGCCAAATTCTATGCATTGATCTCAGATGCTTAACCACTGAGAGAAAACTAGAACCAGATCTAATTATTATAAAAAGAAAAAAAAGAGAAAAAAAAAGCAGCATGGTAAAATAGAAACCAGGGAACTGAAACCTGTACTGTATCCAATGTGTTCACACAAATGGATAGTTAAAGGCAAAGCTTCATTTCAGTCTTATGTTGAAGTTTTTATCTCTCAATAGATTATAAACCTCCTATCAGCCATATCATTCAGTAAAGTCTTCATGATTTTATTCTTAAAACATATATTGTATACTGAATGTGTTATTTAATTAGCAATCTAAAAAATGGTAAAGATTAGGGGTGTTTTTGTTTACTCTTTTCTGCAGTTTCTGTCATAATTCATAAGAAAATAGCTTCCTACTCTGCTTCAGAAGTCTCCTGAGAATAAGTGCTGTAGCACATGYTTCAAAACATTTACAATGGTAACTCTATGTACATACAACAGAACGTATTCTTGGAAAACATCAGTCTAGCAGTTAATATTTTGTAAACAKYGTCCTAAGAAAATAAATTATATWAAAAAAGTTAATATGAAACTATTACACTTTTTTTTTTTATTTGCTACCAGTGGGAAYAAATAACMTTTTCCAAATGATTACACTCACGAATACATTCACAAAGATACTCTTATGCTGCAATGTTTTGTATTAAGAGTTCTGGGCTTGAGGCACCTTGCTACTGGTAAAAAAGACAACATTGAATTARTTTTTTCCTGAGGAATGACAGCTGAGGGAGAGTCACCATTCACTWGAAGGAATTCGACCATGTTTTACCCTAGCTAAGAATGCTGATGACCAGTCTGCAGGACAGTCTGATACACTGCCCTCATGCATCCTCTGCTTTGTAAGGAGCCCAGTCTGGGCTGGGGAKGACAATGTTCATTAATGGAAGTTCAGATATTATAATGGAGTTCAGATATTTTGTAAACCATTTAATCATGTCCTTTGAAACTGCCTTATAATTTCATAAATATACCTTATTATGCCTTGGCAGGTTTTTGTTGCTTAATTTCATTTTTCTATCAGTGGAYCTTCTGAACCCATTACTCCTTGATACTTAATAAATACTTATAGGAAGGATTATATTAACTGCATCCCCCTAACAATATAGGTCGTACTTGCAAGTGAGGACTAGAGCAAAGAAATAAGTTCTTGCCCTACCCAGTGTTTCTTGAAAAAATACTTCTTCACATAAATTGAGGTGCTATATTGTTACATTTGGGGGTATTTTTCATGTAGTAATGCTTGGTCTCTCTATATATACACCTGTGTTCTCTCTTTATATATAGTTATATAGATGTTCTTGGTCACCTATTTCTTTAAGTTGCTCATATTAGGTATATTTTATCATGTCTGTTTTTTTTTTCTTGGAGGCAATACAGGGGGAAATTGTTTGCCTGCTACTTATTTYCTTTGCATGACATTCCAGTATTTTTTTAGGCTGTAACTCTTTGATATCACTCTACCTTCTACCAATTTGTGTACAGGTTTTGTCCCAGGTTGCATTGACAGCGACAACATTACATGTGATTGGACACATCCTGAGTAGAAGACTGAATTCAAAGATGTATTTTGGTCAACTCTGCTTCAGTGTATAATTTAAGTAGACTCCCTAGATAATTTCACTTACTTACATCACTGACCTACGATAGAAGCTTAGATATCAAGAAATGAAGAGCACCAAGCAACTTCCCTAAAATCTTTGAATTTATATTTTTTTCTAATAATCKGAAATTAGAAGATTTATGAGAATTTTGTCTTCCCTGTTATCAACTCTGTTCATTCTGAGGCGATATATAGATTTGATGTAATAGAAAGTTAAAGATTAGTGTACACTTATCTGAAGATGTACATGCACACAAATATGTGTGTACACAAATGCAYATACTAAACTAAAGCTAGATACTCTATCATATAAATCACAATAACTCAGCTCTTTGAAATAACTTACTCCATAATTTTAATTTTACATGTACATACTTTTATCTCAAATTATTTATGTGTGTTTTTCATGAGCARCATCTTCAGTGTATGGCATCCAAAATTTACGTAATTTCCTATTAACATGTTTACTACAATAACAACTATTTTTAAATATTTTACATAAAGGCTAATTTTACATAAAATCCTCCWTTGTGGAGGATTTATTAGCACTATTTTATTCATTGAARYTTCTTATTTCTTCTTTTTTTTTTYAGAAATTTATTTAAATATAAATTCACAGATCACTTTTATATTCATGATTTTCTAATAATTCTCTATAAAAAGGTAGTTCCATGTATATCAGATTCCATGTATATCAGACTGCCATGACTCTAGTTGTATAAATTGAATAGTTCTAAAAGTATCTGATTTCTCAATCATAAAAGCTAAATAAAGCTCAGCTTAATGCAAACTGGCATTTAAAAGTTAACCACCTAAATTTAGTCTGGAATAATATTGAACCACAGCCATTTAGCCAAAACAAGAAGTTTACCACTGTACCTTGCGGTATATAAAACATAACTCATCAACATTTGACTTTGTGGGAGACTGGCAAACATTTTAAAAATGGTGAACTTAAGATAAAAGACAATAACTGACTTGMCAGTAGGTGAGAATTTGAGACACARCCTKTATTATTMCCGTTTCCAAAGAATATTTCATTACAAAAATTAATATATACAACATTTGGGGTCACCTAAGGGACCACATAATCAGTATCTTGAGTYGGCCACTAGGTCATTCTCATTACAGAAATATACAAGCAAGTTCATGTGTTATCTACTTTCTAAAAACAGTTGTTGTGATGAAACCTAAATATTAATGTGCATAATATATATATTTATTTAATAGAACCAACATTGTATAAATTTGCATGTTCAGCTCTGAAATAAATGCATCTTGCTCCTTTTAAAAAACAGCTTGAATTGACCTTTGGTTTATGGGTCCAGAGTACTTTCTCTGCTGTACCAGATGCTGCTTCATGAAGTCWGGATAGATACTGCTCTAACTGCTGAACTCCTTTTCTCTCTCTTATAATTGAGCAGGGGTTCTGCTGGATTTTTTTTCTCCTTCAACAAACTTTACTTTATATGTAAAACAATACATGAAAGTAAGACAGTTCTGTGAGATTTTTCCTTGTGTTAGTATGATTAAGAAAACCACATAAAACATTTTCTGAAGAAATAAATAAATAAATAAATAGCCACTAGAAATAGTGGCTAACTATTTTTAAAATTATTTTGAATGTAACCTTACTGCTCCTAACTAAACTCAAGCTGCYTGTTTTACCTTCTCTGASAGCATTTAGTAGTTCAGCAGATGTGCAGCTTGCYGCAGTTGGGCTAAAGGCAAGGTAATAATKTCTTGGCRCTGAGAGGGAAACATTTAACCCTGATACTGGTGCCATATCTACCAGAACTTGTACTTTCATTTCTAGTTCAGATTGAAGACTCCTACCTGAAATTAGTTTAATAGGAATGATTTCAGGCACCCAAAAAGAATAGGACATTACTCTTCTTTCAGTTTCAATAACAGTAGGTGTTAATGAGTAACCCAAATAAATTAGTGGGCCAGACCCTAGAGTAAATTGAAGAATACCTTTGTATCAATGTGGATACTTGTGTTACTGTGATAAGTCTCTGTGTTACTATGTTCTTAAGCTTATCTTAGGTATGGATCAAATGTTTTAAGACACAAACAAAACTCCTTATTAAATTCTTGATCTCAGCTGAGGTTGAATTCTCTGAATTATTTGGAAATATATTGTTTTCTCCACTCCAAAACCAAGAAAGGAAAGTTGTTTCCTGTGAGCAACCATATATTGGTTTCCTGAGACATCTCTTGAAGAAGGTAAAAAATGCATTTTTCTCCAAAGTCAACTAAAATAATTATATAAAACCCAGTTTTAAACATAATGGGTAGTTGACTTTGAACTTAGACACCTAACATACCTTACAAAGTCTGCATGCTTTTTCAGAAAAAAAAAAATTGGATGAACATTTTTCCATATTTCCATGGTTTTTACTAAATAAAAGTCCTTTTCATAGAATGGAGGTGGAGGAWGTGGGAGGTAGGTATATGTGTGCAGGTGTCTGTACATACAATAGGTCTTTCATGATTGAAGTATATGCATTGATTATACCTGGACTATAAAAAGAGCACATAACATTTTTGAGAGACATAGAAAAACTACATGTTTATTTTGACTCCCCAAAGAAACACAAGTCATTTTATTCAAGGCAATGTAGGGTGACACATCTATGTAAGTGTTTCCATGACTCTATACTGCATAACTGCAGAAGTTGAACCTATTTCATACTGGCTGTAGCTTATCATTTGTTTACTAGCAGAATGGAATTGATACTTACWTATTTTTCTAAAATATAATAAAACCAGAATATTTTTCGGTACCTATATCACTGGATTTCCATTTGCAATGGCATTACTGACTATGAATAATTTTACTTTGGCGCTAAAAGAACCAGCAGGAAGCAAAACACAGGAGTGATGAAATGAATTGAACAACTATGTTATCAATTCTTGCAGCAAATAATGCTTTATTTTCCAGATCAGGTGTAAACATGACTTTGCACCTGATCTGGACCATGTGTAAATAKATATACTGTCTTTTTAAACTCTTACTTCAACTTCTCAGTGTTGTTCTCAATTTTTCTCTGAAATGCTTTCAGTCCCTACTAAGTTTAGTAAACTTAAAAGAAGAAAACCCAACTCACAGGCAAAAAAACCCTTGTTTTCTAAGTCTAGCATATTGAAAATAGCAATTTATGTTTTCAGACTGCATTGACCTTGAGTTAATTTACTAATTATAACACATTAACATATGCACAYATAATATATAGAAAATATGTAAAAGTATGAATCATAAATTCCCTGCTTATAGATGTCTCAGATCTCTAGGAAATAACTCAACAGAAAAGGAGAAAAAGCAATATTATTCATTCTTATTAATAGTAACTTGTTCTGTTTTAATATCACAATTTAGAGCTCCCAAGACTCGAAAAGTGGAATACAAGACCATAGTGTCTTGTGTGACTCTGATCACTTTTGTTACAAGATAATTGCAGCTAAGGATTAGTGTTGTGATTGGGGTTTTGCTTTGTTTTTTTGGTTTTTTTACATGAAGGAAGAAAATGTCTGCATGTGGAATTTCTGCTACACAAAGGACACCTTAAGAAAAATATATGTTTGGAAAATCTGAACTCAGTAGTTTATTTTTTTTTTTTGTTTTCTTTTAATTACAACTATTATCCAACCCACATTTTAGCACCAGTTTTTAAGCATATAAGCTGATACATCATATGTGTTTTTAAAATGTTAATGAATGTGTATTTGTCTACACATTCTATTATTCAGTTGCTAAGAGCATCCATCATAGCTCAGTAAAGAATATGAAATGAAAGTTCATTCTCTTATRAGGATGTCAAAAGTCAGATTCAGGATGTCTTACTGAAGTGAGTAAATCTGGGCTTTCCATTTCATGGAGAGAAATACAAACAAAYCAAGAGTTTTAACTTTTTGACACATTTTGCAAAATCAAGTAAGAGGGGACTGGAAGAGGTCTTGAGAACTTTTAATGTACATTTAATATTATTTTTTACTAAAAAAACCTATGGGACACATTTTAAATGAAATATTTCAATGTTTGAAAATAAAACTTGAGTTATGGAAAAAATTCTATTTTTTGACAGGTTTATTAAACATGTTTGTCTGTACCAACACAAGCTATGTTTACATTGCAATTTCGGTTGGGACTGTAAGACAAGTTCACAATACTAGTACAAATAATGATATTCTTAACTACAGATTTGCTCAGATGGATATTCAAATCTTGTTAACAATTAGGATATATGTCTTGGAGTCCCATCATATTCCAGCCTAGATGAGCTCCTATCTGGCAATACCAGTGTGGTTTTCATAGAAACTCTGCAGTTACATATTTGTGAAGCATCTGTTAATTTTTAAAATTTGCAGTAAAATATATTTATTATATTGGAACAAAAATATTTTATAAATAGTTATTAAGTTTCTGCACTTAAAAGAATAGCTATATGYTCTCAAAGTATCTATCTCATTATATAACCATTCAGCTTCTATCACGTTTTATTGCCACCAGGCTAGTTCTATCAGACTAGAATTGGTTCTCTTCACTAATGGAAGGTTTTCTATTATTATTTTTGCTTATTAATTGTCCACACACTAGACTTTCTGAGCCTTCTGCATATAGAAATATGTTTGTGCTAGCCATGGATTGATGTTTTTAAATTAATTTTGATTTAAATTTGATGTATGCAGCTCGACTAGTGGCTGTGAAATATAATAGCATTTTGGCATTGTTTAGATTGCAGGGACTAGTTATTGAATACAATAAAGGTGCACAGGACATGTTTGTCTCTATCTGCATCTATGCCATTCCTGTATGATTAGTGATGTCATTCTTTACTCAAAAAAAACCAACTCACGTAAGTGAATCATGGAAAAAGAATTAACATGGTACTTACATCTTCTTAACCAGGGAAACCTTTACTTTGAAAAAGAAATAGAAGAAAACAGTGGAAATTGCCAATGCATGCAGGATGGATTAGAAATGAATTTATGGCCAGTAAAACAGCTGACTTTCTGAATAAATTCTTGAATTCAAAGTCATAACTAGTCAAACTAATTTTAAAAGGACAAACTGACAAAGCACCTGCAGTACATAATAGTTGACTATAGAGATAAATAACTGATATTCTTAAGTGATTATTTCTCTGATCAGTACTTCCCAGSCAGTCAGTCCAAAAAGATTTACTTAGAACCACAGTGAGCTCAATTGCACAGGTGTTCCAGTTAGCATTCACTGCTAAATTAGCCACCAAATAAAGGATAGTCTTATTAGCACACTCCTTTATCTCATGGCATCRCTTCACAACAGAACAAATTAATTCCTTTGGGGCACATGTCTAACATACCTTTACTGGTTTAATAATTGAAATAGCTCATTTGGGGTCAGTTAACTCTGCAACTGTTCATTGTACTACATAAGAATATACTGTGACTGACRGAGCAATAAGTGAAAAACTGCCAAGACTAGACATTGTAGAGAAAAGACAACAAAATTTCCTGTCCATAGTGAGGGTGTGTTTAAGCTGGATGGTACTTCAGGGTTTCAGATTGTCAGAAGTAGATGGAAGAATCTACAAAAATTATGCCAGAATTCTGTGCTGCTTCTGGGTGAAACCAGGTTTTTTTCAACATCATGTTCTACCTTAGCTGTGACTCTAATACTTTAAGGCACCACAATGCAAGTTAGCTCCAGTAAAAAAAATCTAATGGAAAAGACCATCAATTAAAAACAAACAAACAAACAAAAAAGCCAAAAAAAAGTCTATAAGGAGTGCTGTCAGCCAGCCTCTTAGGCCCTGCTCTTTGTAATTTTTCTGCTGAGTTGACTGTGCAAGGAATTTCATGGTCAATTACAAAAGCTTACCAGTGGTAGAACACTTTTGACTGCAGAAAGAATATAAATGTTTGAAGAAATCAAGTTCTGTACAAACTGTGCAATCAAACACTGATTCATGCTTTCTGATCCAAATAAGCCCTTACTTTTTGCAGATTTAATTTTGTCTTAGCTTGAAAACTAATTTGTGTCGCTTGCCTTAATTCCTTGCTGTGAGGAAGGGCAGGAGAGTTGGAACACTTTTCCTTGTTCTATTATTAAGCAGTAGGCTGAGGGAATAAGTTTGTGTAGCAAGTCATTCCACAAGCTCCATAATATGGGTGTATTTTATAATGACAGATGAGATACACAAGAACTAATATTCTTTATGTAAATACATCTGGGACAAATTATGTAACAAATTCCTACTAGTTGGAATTTTACAGCAATGCAGTCTTCATATTTCTGTTTTGTTTGGTTGGGTTTTTTTTTTTAATAAGGATGAGCAATTTGTGGTGGAGACAAACAGAAAGAATGTATGTGGSTTGAATATTTAATCATTGTTTTTATAGAAAGAAGTAAGTAGATCATGACTTATAACATTGTCCAAAATTATGTCAAAATGTAGAGCAGACAAATAATATGAAAATATAAAAATGTCAAAATAAAATTAAAAAAATCCAAACACATAAACAATTCACTTCTGATTGATATATTACAGATGTAATTAAACTAATTTTRTAAATGTAGCCAAACTGATTTCACAAAGTAACTAACAGTATTTAGTTAACAGTTTTCAATCACGTTTTGTAAATGMTTGTAAACCATACAAAATGAAATGTCTGTTCTTCCACTCTATTTGGCTGGTCTATTTAGGCCCTTTTGATCTATTTTTAGAAAATTCAGTGAACTAAAATTGTTCTTCTATCTTTTTCTTAGGAGTTTGTCTGTGGCCAAAGGTCAAAGGCCAAGGGCAATTTAGGAGGACARGAATTAAGAACTATGTCCTAGTACAAAGTCTTTAAAGCAGACAATTTTTTTTCTGACAGGATGGAATCCAATGACAGTGTTCTGCATATAATTTCTAATCTAGTTACATATGTGTTGTTTGACCTCACGTCAATGCACCCGAAAAGATAAGATGCACTTCACCAATTTTTTTTACCATCTTCAAATACTTGGTAGAAATAATGATAAACAAGTGATTCCAAAGTAGTTTCAGGTGAAAATTATTTTGTCTGAATTCTTTAAGCRAGCTGTCTCTGTGACCCACACAGGTAGGCACTTCCAGAGGGCAATTCCTGATGTACTGAAATAAGTGTTAAATTTGCTGAGATGAAACATGTTTTGGAACATCTTATTTCCTCTCTTTGGCTTAAAAATGCTCATATGACTAGCTTAGAATGCGTGGTTAATTTATAAAACTGCTACAGATAAATGTGATACATCATATTTTCAGTCAATATTTCTGTAAATTTTGAGCAATCTGTGAAAAACAGATATGAACTTTGGAGATGTAGAAGAAGAGCTTAGAGATTTACTGTCCAAGTAAGTACTACTGCCAAAGGCAGATAAAAATACAATATAAATTTAATATATATTGTCCTGAGCCTACTCAGGACTGGTAAAAAGTACTGTAATACAAAAAAAAGTTTTATCTATTAGTCCTTAAAAAAAAAAGAAATTACAACTATTTAAATCTATCTCTATAGATCTAAATGACAATATTTATATGAGATTTCTTTGGCAAATGTGTAGATACTAGACTCTGCTTGGGGATACAGGGAGTTTAAAACCTACATCATTTAGGAACACAAATTTTCCAAGAATACAGCTGAAGATCTGTTGAGAAAAGCACTCAGGCAATTTAAATGAGAATTTCAAGAAATGAGAGATTAGAGCTTTAATTAAAGGGATAGCCAAGTTCTAGAGCTTGAACTAAAGCAGCAGAACAGTAGTTCATGTAGTTATACATGACAATAACGTGAAAATCTGACAACTTGAACACCTGTCCAAATTACTGTACATATGTGYTACTCTGATTTTACAAAATCACACACATACATTCAGATTATGAGTCTGCGGAGGATTCTTCGAGCATGAGAAAATATCAGGGCAAAGAGAGAAATTTCAGGATAGGGAAAAATTAGCATCATCCCCCTGGGGAAAAATATACATACTGAATATCAGAGCAGAAGCAGAGCGATTTGATGACCCAATATAAGCTATAAAATCTGTAAAGAGATCAGGAGAACTGCAGAAAGCCACTGCAGCCAGCAGGAACCACCACCAGCACTAGAAGAAAAGCTTGATTTTTTTCTTCTTTCCTTCCTCTTTGTAAAACCTCTTACAGAGCACTATTTAGTCCATTCAGAATCTCTCTGAATCTAACACTAGATTCTGTGCCAAACCAAGAAAGGAGCTTTCATCGAGGTCTGTTTTGATTTCTGTATATTATTTCTTAATATGGGGGCRAAACATATAAGCAAGAGATTATGCATTTGATAACCATGCATTTGTAATGCATTCTCTTTTAATCTAAAAATCCATTAGCTAATATCCAGTGTTTGGGCAAACTTTTGTAACATTGCWGCAGCCAAACACTTACAAGGAGATTGGCTAAGCAAAAACAAAGATAATAAAAACCAAAAGGTTTTCTAAATTACTGTTGCCTGTGTCATTAAATTTCATATTGTGCATGGAATCTAAATACGTCACTTTGTTCTGCATGACAAGCAGAAGTGAGCATTCATACATTACTCAGCCACTTAATTAAGAGACTGGGATATTTGCAGTTAGCAGAAACTAATAAGGGAATCACATTTAAATTCAAATCACTCCTCAGGGTAGCTGTCTGCAACATAAGCAAGGCTTACTGGGTAGATGTTTCACTAAACCCTAAGCTAAAAGCTTAGTTTTACTGTATGCTTGAGGAAAGAATAAWTCTCTTTTTTTAAAGGAGGTGAGAGTAAAAGAAATCTGGTTTTAATTTTCAAGTTATGTTTTSTTTCAGCTATTTTTAAATTCCAGTATGTCTATTACTTTGTATAATACAACAAGAATGTGAATATGGCTTCACTCRCACAAATCAAAATTGGTTCTATAAAACAGTCAGCTGGGATTACCSTTCAGATGATATTTCAAGATATTTTGAAGGAATAAGATCTATTCCAGACAACAAGCAACTATCTCAGCAGCCTTGAGGAAATGTCCAAAAAAATCAATGCACTGGTACACTGTGAGCCGTGTCAGATTAAATAAATGGAATTTATCTTACTATCAGTTCTTACTCACTACTGAGCTGCTCATTTTTTAWTTTATTTGGGAATTCCACCTCTTAAGGAATTCCAGATTTTTTCTATAATGGGCCAAAAGTAAAGTAGCACAGATAGTGCTAGTAAGTGTAATTAAAATGTCATTAACTAAGAATATTGTCACTGATGATTTGCAGGTGACCTTGACACCATCTTCATCCCATTGCTAGGGTCCTCACACCAGTTCTAATTACCTTTTTTTTTTTTTCACTTTTCTCTAGGTACATTTGTTCAAACGATCAATGGGTCTGAAATCTTAACAATTCTACYACATTTTCTGAAATTTGAATGGAAAATATGCCCCTAAAAAAGTCCCAAAAGAACCTTTTAAAATACAATTTGCTTATGGCATTTCACATAATTTATATAATGAGCCTTATATTAACCAGTATCACATTTTATAAAACTATTAAGGTAATKACTATTTCATTAAAAAACAGTCTGAATTTTATAATTTCAGGACAGGAATATCAAACATTCAAATCTGAAAACTCACAGGACAAAACTCACAGGACATAATTAGCTCCTTTTCTGCTTTAAAAGCTGAAAACAAGGCAAAAAAGAAGTCAATAAATTTTTCATTAAAATAAAGTATTTTAAAGTATTTTAAAAAATCAATTAAAAAATATAAAACAAAAGCCAACACCGAAAAAAAGAAATCCAAAACACTAAGAAACCAAAACAACCTCAAAAAACTTTGATACAAATATTCAGCATGAGAAAAGTTGTCAATTCATAAACGTAAGCAACAGTGAATATTTCATGTTTCCCAAAATGTTTGGGTGCATCTGTATCACAAAGGGTACATTCTTGCACAGCATTACAAGTATGTGTAATGTAGMTCTGCATGAATTTGGTAAGATCCTGGTACATTCCAGGGATAGAAAATTAGTGCTTCTGTTCTAGCACTGAACCACTGCTGCAAGACATTACTATTTCACTCCTTGCTGTACATCCATAATGTCCATGTCCCCTRTTGGCCACCTCACCTACTCTTCAAGTATAACTGAAAACAAAAAATATCCTTTCTTCTGTGACCTTTCTACACTTCCACAAAATATAAGATTGGGGTTTTTTTCTTTTCCTCTGAAGTTATTTTCCCAAAKATCTTTCTTCTGGTCTGGGATTTCAGCAATTGAGACTCTTGACTTCTGTTTTGAAGTCTTACATTTAAAGTACTCGAACATGGGTGATTTTTCAAGTGTTATGAAACTTCAACACTGGTCATTTATAATTCTTAATACACTTATGAGGTAATTTACAACATATTGTTATTTTGACACTTCAGTTTTACTATATCGTATTATCTTCAAAATTATATCATTTGACTTCATTTTATATGGCTCTCTTAGGTTAATTTTCACTATTTTGTTTTTCTATAACCTTACATAAGACATGTCATAATACATCTTGAAAAGTCTTGAAGCATAGTCTTGAAGAACATTTTCACATATAATGCCAAAAACMGCCCAAACCACAAAAAAATCCCCAGTGCATGAACTTCACTTTTTTCCTTTAGGTATCTTTCTATTTGAAAAGAAGGTAAGAAAGTACATCACCTTGTAGCCCAAGGAAACAAATAACTTGTGAGTTATGAATAGACATTGGCTTGATGTTTCTCATTCTTAGTGTTAAGTATTTTCAACCCCTTCTGACCCTTGTCTTTTCTTCTCTCCAGTGTAATATAAGAGATAAGAACAAGAAGTGTACTTGAGCTATCTGAGAAAGGAATGTTATCATTTGGCAAAGGAAAGAAATGTAAGAAAAGAAGCAGAGAGAATCTGCCTTCTCATTTTCAAGATTAAAGGAATGGTATCAGGAGCAACACAGCAGGTACAACTAAGAGGAGAAAAAGTGCTTTCTCTTTTTAAATTGATTGATTTTATTTGGGAGATCATAAAAACATTTGATGTGGGAGAAGTGTGAAGATTTCAGAAGTATTTGGGAGAAAGTAGATTGTGTTTGTTACTGGCTGTGAGGTTCAGTCTTGCCCATGATCCTTTCACAGGTAAACTTCTGTGCACATGGATATTGTATTTTCACTGTTGTATAAAAATAATTATATGTATTATTTTTATACATATAATTATATTCATTTATACATTCATTATATGTAGCACAGTATTGCTACAGGAAGAAGACAACTTGGAAAGAGTACTACTCACAAAGCAATGGAAAGAGTCTCAGAACACAAAATGGGGTCTGCAACCTGAGCAGCTAGTAACGGGTTTCGTACCTACCTCTATCCAGAGAACATTTAGTGAGACCTCTAGTCTTACAAAATGAATCATCTGGCTTTCAGTCTGCTCCTAAATGCTTCCTTTGGACTTGAAGGGGAAGAGGGAGACAATCCCCACAGCTCTTCCCAAGGATGTTGCTCACTGCAATACAACTTATTTTTGGCTGCCAACCTCCCCAAGGAGGAGAAATAACTCCTCAATTGGACTTATTTGGTAAACACCAGAACAAAAAACCTATGAAAGGTACACTGCTCTGTAGCAGGATACAACTAGTTATAGGCAGAGTTAATAAGTATCTCTAGATTTAAGCAAGGTCCGAAGTTTAGACAGATACTGCTTAWCAACATGCACATTTTCACAGATCAAAAACAATTGACATATCAGTAAATAACTTAGTTAATCTGTGTACAAGTTTGGTTCTATATACCAATTTGCTTCACACACACAAAAAAAATCATGTCCACTAGGTCTGAGTCTGGTACTTCTTTTTTTGAGATTTTATGTCTTTTTGCAATTTTTTCTGTGTGCTCAAGTTAATGGAAACACATTTCTCCAGAAATTCATTTCTCCCAAACACAAACACAGACTGGGCAGAGAGCATTCCTGACAAAAGGGACTTKGTGGTGTACTGGTGGATGAGAAGCTCAAAATGAGCTGGCAATGTGCACTTCAGCCCAAAAAGCCAAAAAGAACCAGGGCCATCAGGTCGCATGAGGTTCAAGTTGGYCAAAGTCCAAGTTCCAACTAGAACTTAACCTGGCTACTGTCATAAAAGATAGCAAAACSCTTTTTCACAGATACATAAGTAACAAAAGAAGGGCTAAGGAAAATCCCCATCCTTTACTGAATATAGGGAAAATGTGATAAAGGAAAAGGGGAAAAAAGGCTAACGTCTTCTTTCACTCAGCCTCCAATAGCAATATCAGCTGTCCTTGGGGTTCCCAGCCCTCTGAGCAGGAASACAGGGACAGGGAGCAGAATGAAGCCCCCATAATCCAGAAGGAAATGCTCAATGACCTGCTCTGCCACTTTRACACACACAGGTGTATGGGGGTAGAGAGGATCTACTCAAGGGTCCTGCAGGAGCTGGCAGAAGAGCTCACCAAGACACTTTCAATCATTTACCAGCAGTCCAGACCAACCAAAGGCCCCACAGTTGACTGGAGATTAGCTGATATGATTAACATGATGGTGCTAAGTTTGCAGCTGGACTTAATGATATTTAATGCATCCTCCAACATATATTATTACCTGGTTGGATCCATCTTAGGGTCCTGACTGCTTCAGGGCGGACAAAAAGTTAAATCATGTTATTGAAGTGAAATGAATAAGGGTTTCCACAATAAAATTATCAAATAAAATACTGTTTGTTGAAAGTAAGAGAAAGTACACTGTCATCTAAATAAATTTTGTGTTGTAAAGATAGGCCCATATATTGAATGCCATATATAGATTTTTTTTTTTATCCAATGCCTTTCTAAATATTTTTACAAACTCTGTAAGTATAGTACATAATGATTTTTTTTTTTAATAGAGGACATCAGCATTGTATTTATTGTATTAGAGTGCTTCTGAGAACATTTCTGGAGTGTGTTCATGACTGCAGGCCATGTCTTCTGTTACATGTTTAAATGAAAGTGATCCATAAATATGCAGGTGATTCAAAACTCTGCACMWRAGGGTACAGCACKGTATACAGGCATTCTTGGTTAATRTTAGTCTGTGTCATCATAATAATTTGATGTASTGCAAAGAAAAACACATCTAYACAGAACCCTACAGTTCCTATATCACAGGCACTTTTTCTGCTTTGAATGACTGATAGATTCTCCACTATTGCATCAGCTGAAACAAGTCTTTGAGCATAATCTCCTATTTCATTCTCCATATAGTAAATGCATGCAAGCATTTTATAGAAGAGTTTCTTTTAGTTTTAATATAACTACACTTTAGCTTKCTTGCACAAGAAGCAGYACTGTTAATTCCACCAGCTACTTAAGGCAAAAAACCCTGTTAAGGTTTACATCCACTTGCTTGATGGGCTTCTTCCACTTAGCAAACCTGAATTCATCCTCTATATTTGACATTAAGTATAAAACCTCAGAAAAAATGATTGAAGGAGACCTCATCTGTATCTATAAATATGTGAAGGAAAGGTGTCAAGAGGATGGAGCCAGGCTCTTCACAGTGGTGTCAGGAAAGAGGGCAGGTGGCAACAGGCAGAAACTGATTACCTGTGTTCATTTTGAGTCAGAACATGGGCTACATTTCCCTTGTCCTACACTTGTATCATGGAGAGAGACAAAAGACAGCTGGYAAAGCTGCTGCCTCAAGCATAGTCCCTTGGGATTCTGCATTTGTACTACAYRTCCTGTACTCCAGAACATCCCAGAAATACAGACTTTTTTTTCCAATACCATTTTGGGATACAATCTTTTCCACTTTGTTCTGCTAAGTGGTTTCAACTCACGACTGTGCTACATGATCTGCCTTCAGTGGAGTCCAGCTTTTCCATAATGGTGAAAAGAACTGTATGTATATTTATATTCCAGGGTTTTTTTTCTAATTTAAGATGTAAATTACTTACATTACAGGAAACAAAATTAGAAAAGTTCCACTGGCAGCTGARGCATAAAGTTCTGAAAATTTGCCAMAAGTTTTAATCTCTGTGAGGATCTGGACCAAGCAGAAAAACATGATATTGTCTAAACAAGCACRTTTTATTCTTCTGAATCAGCATCAAATAACTTTGGATTATCTTTTAAAAATCAGATTTGTCTTGTATCCCTTGAAACTAAACTTGCCTTGATGTATATGAAGCTGATGAAAATGTACACTTTGATAATTTACAAATGGATTTTGCAGCTAGAGAGGTCCCCAGCAACAATCTTCCTTGGTAAAACTGCTTAAAATTTGATTAAAAAGAAAAATAAAATCTAACATGAAATATTAAAGGTCCTTGAGTTAAGGAAACAATTGAAAAATTATTCCTCTGGTTTTACTCATCAATGCACTACTATGGAATCRTTAATACAATGTGATTCTCTTGCTAAAACCAAGATCCTTAAATAGGGATCTGAATGAGATTTTTGGAGGTTGATTTATAATGCTACTTCCCACCTGAGCTTGATTTCACCTGTTCACTACAAGAAAATCACACAACATGGAATAATAAACCCTTCTGAGGCCACACTTGTGCTATGTGTAGTGATGAACGGGCAGCAGCAGCAGTCCCCAAGAATGAGCGTGAAAGCTCAACAACAGCATACCCAGCACTGACAGTTTTCTTACTGAGACTTTTCWATAAAAAAGCTGGAATCTCTGTCTATGATTCACAGCTTTACAGTAAGTCTTTTTGGAAGTCTGCAAAGAGCTGAAAATGGGATGTTCTGCATTTTAATGGTCAGGAACAGCTTTAATAAAATATTATTTAGACTTTCAAAGAAGTCAAGGATTTTGCAAGAGTAAAATTACTTTACTAAGCTGTTCTTTCTGGGCTGTGTCCAGTGGCATCACCATGCAGAACCAGAATTTAAATCATGACCTTAGTCTGCAATTAATGTAGATGTCCCTGATTARTATTTGGGCATCAGCCAACATTATTCATTTGATACAAAAGCCTTGTTAAGTAAAAAAGAAAGGATTTTGGCACACTGAAAGAAGGAATTGACTTTTCCACAGGTAGCATATATTATTTCTTCAGAGATACAAGTATTCATTATACTTTCACAAACAAAAATAACTCCCTATTGTAAATTAGGCAAAAAAGCCCAAACTAACAACAACAGCAAAAAAAGATTGTTATTGAGACTTAAGAGTAAGGAGAAAAAAAACATGGAATCATCTACCGTGTAACCAGAATTTATTAGTATCCTATTCTCAGCAATGTAGAGTGATTTTTGTTTTTGTCATTAGGTTCTAAATTAATATATTATATTAATTTCTCAATAAGGTAAAAAGCTGCAAAAAACAGTGGGGAGAAAAAAATAGAAATTAACTGGAAGAGACTTTTGGAAAATGATTCTAAAAAGTAAGTAACTCAATCACACAATCATTTATGACAGAAGAGACTTCTTGAGACCATCAATTCCAAAGCCCCTGCTGGAGCAGGGTAATCTAGAGCAAGATTTACAATGTATTTGAAGTGCTCTGTAAGAAATACATGAAGATCCTGAGGATGTTTTTGCTCCATCTCATGCTGCTGTAAATTAGGATAGATGATTCCTGCCTTTTCTGCTGTCACACATAGAGTAAAAACCTGCTTTTTACCCCTTTTTTTTCTTTCTTTTTTTTTCCAGAGAAAGCACGAAGTTGCTTCCCACTGTCACACAGTTGCAATGCAGAGAAAAGCAAAAAGCTGGAWGAGCACCTGACCTGCCTTACACACTGTGCCTTGGGACACTGGGATATCTGCATTTCTGCCCTTCACAACACCCAAGATGAATAGCCAGTGCTCAWGTTGCATAACATAAGAGCAATAGGAAGAAAAAAGTCAGGTTGCTAAGAGAATAAGAAATGTTTCATGCTATGATGAGACAGAAGACATAAAAAACCCCATGAGAACTGCAACTAGAATATAGCAAAGTCCCTAATCTTGAAAATTAAATACACTAAAAATTAATAAGAAACAAAGCTCAGTGTAATACAARGATAAATATTTTTTTGTCTTCCCTCAAATTTAATGCTATGAYTGTTGGGTCCTTTGCCACCAAGAGGTACAATTAGTGTTGATTAGCTCTATAAGTCCTTAATACCAAAGGAGAGTTTAGTACTACTCAAGAAGTATATTTATTTTAGCAGATTTTTCCTGTATATTTTCTTGCATAATGTTCAGAGAGTGACAATGTAATTCTAGGAGACTTTTAAAATATTAGTTTGGGCTTCTGGATGCAAAATAATCAAACAGCTCATGATAACCAAGATATAGATGAATTTACTGTTAAAGAGCAGCAATAATAGAAAAAAAATGAACTTCTGTGTTGACTGAGATATAAATGGACTTCTGTAAGTAGAATTTYTTTCAATGAAAACAGTAAATACAGGGAATGTCAGAAAGGTTGAGGTAAGCAACTTTAAAAACTGYTGTTAAATCAGTATTGATTATCACAACAACCTGTCGCTGACTTAGTGGCCTTTCCCACTGAATTTGWAAAAACTTGCCCAGACCTTCAAGGGAACAAAATTCAGACCCATGTGAAAAAGCTTGATTAATAATCATGAAAGCTTCATCTGAATTTTGCTTTATTAAAAAAAAAAAAAATTGAATTACTTTCTTCTGTTTCAGGCATCAGGAAGATTGTAAACTGTTCATGTGTTTCATTGAATGAATATCCACAGTAATTAAATACAAATGTAAAAGAAAAAAAAGGAAAGCAGAGGGAGAATGTTTGCGTGACTAATTCTTTCCTGAAATAGTGTACTTCACACATCATTATTGCTTTCTGTCTTCCACTGAGAAATAAAAGTACCAAATATTTTTAATTCTTCACCTTTTTATTCACCATGAGGACAGAAACATAGCTTCATTTATTCTTACAGCAGTTATTTGCRGTGTTTGTCTCTTGCTGCTGCTCTCCTTTTTTCCTTGTTTCTTTCTGCTAGAGCTATAATTCYTCTTAATGAAATTGAGGAATACAATAAGTAATTTCAGGGGGTGATAACTTATAAAGATCTTATTGAGCAAGCAACTGCTAAGAAAGGTAATGTGTTAATAAAACTTTTGGATTTTCAATATTATGCAACTCATTAACTGTAATAAAGCTACCCATGACATGYAACATTAAGTGTTTGTGTATTTMTTCCTGGTAGACTGCTTAGCATACSTTATACCTTTTACTAAAGAAAACAGTCATTACACAGGTGAAGGTACATGACACTGGAATATTTTTATGACTTAATAAAACACATAGGTAGAGGCAAAGTCAAATGAGGTCAATGGATTGATTTCCAGGAAGTCTTACAAAAAGAATTTGTTACAAAAATGTCACAATGGATGAGGTAAGTGTGGTGGTTTTATCACTGTTGGGGTTTGGGTGTTGGTTTCTTCTTTTTTCAAAAGAAAGCCAGTCCCAGATTTGAGTTTAGAAAATAATTTATCAAAATTTATCAGAATATTTTTAACCTCCCATATAAGGATGACTAATGTCTATCACTTTCCAACTTTTTCTGTCGTAGAAAAGATCTCCTTATTAAGAAAAAATATTTTTTTAGTTTTAGATTTTCTGCTGTCAWAGAGGTTTTTAAAATTCCTTGATTTTTTTACAAAAATACTTCTTCAATATGCAGAATAATGCTGTTCTTCCATGTGAATAATTAGTCATCATAGCTGAAACAAATATTTTAAAATTCAGTGGGTTTGACTTCCTATGTATGTATTCTTATATTAATTGCATTTTCAGATCATATAAACTGGTTGTTACACAAACCTTTTCAATTTAGTCCACAGTCTTTTATAACATGGTACTTTTTTCTRAAATTTGTAAATCCACTTAGATCAATAGATAGACACCACTTTAACAGTGATTAACAGAAACCAGTTCTATTAATCTCCCTAAATTTAATATTTGAGTTCTAAAAAGACAAATTACCTTCTCTATTATTTATAATTATTTTGAGAATTAGAAAACCTGGAAGAAAATTAAAACTAATAAAATTTTAAAAGTATGCAAAATATTATGTATGGGATTATGGGGTTTAATTAAAATGTACAGATGTTTTTCTTTATTTTCATACAGCACTTTGTGTATTAGTGGTTTTATCATCAGAGCACACATCCATTCAGGGCTTACACATGCCTAAAAATAGAGGACTGAGTAAAAAAGATTTAGGATTTTATTTACTTTAGGATTTTATTTACTTAAGGATTTTCTAGCACATAGTCTGGCAAACTCCACTCACCCTCTAAAAGAGAAACTGCTTTAACCTTATTTCATGAAATAAAGAAATTGCAATCTCTTTGTTGATATCTGAAGCACAGTAAAAATCRGTTATCTCTGAGGTATAAATTTTTGCCTCTAAAGATAAAAATTGAAATATTTCCAGTCATTTATAATGGYTTCAGACCAATGTCCCTGATTTCGTTTTTGTCACCCTTGTATTCCAGAATAACTAAACTCACTTGATAAATATCAGTGATCTTCAAAATGAACTTGCAATGTCCTCATTTGAGCTTTGACTTGTTATGTTGACTTATATCAGATGAGGTGGCCCTTTATAGTTCTTATACTTTGTCTTACCACTACAGTCATAAAGCTTTTATATAAAAGGGGCAAAATGCCCCTTTTATTTGCTATATGTGCTTCCACACACTTCTCCCTGTCTGTCATATTTGTCTACTTCACTCTCAAAACGCATTTTTACTGTGAGCAGTAAAAACTAAGGGGATTTTAGTCAGATTCTATTGCCTCACATACTAGCAGAAAAATAGTCAGATTGTAGTGACAATGACTGCATGATTCATTAAAAATTTTGATTTTCAGAGAAGTGCTTGATAAAACAGTGTTTTGAAGAAATGTGAAGAGCATAACAGTAAGATCCCACTACAGAACTCTTGCGAACTTTGTCCAGCTGGCCCAATGCTAAGACCAATGGAAGCCATTTGAAAAGATTTTCTATTCCCRGTTCTAGAATCATGTACCATGAGCATGTTTGTAAGAGTAAATTGGCTAACCTTTGCTTTTCACCTTCAGCAATTAAGTCRTGCTGAATAGGTTGAAGCACTGAAATTTTACTAYTTCCTGGTACATATTGATAAGCGTGTAATAAGAGTGCTGTGYTGTTCTCTTGCTATTTTCACATGCYATMAGAGTATATACTTACAGAAAATGTGTGAGTACTCATTAAACAATTTCTGATGGAAACCTAGTTTCTTRTACTGAAAACAATATTTGCTTTTAACCTGAGCTAGGTCAAGAATAAATGTATGATAAACAGACTGTTGTGTTTCTGCATATCTCTAGATTGAATTCTTGAGCAATGAAAAAACAATATCATTGAGAATAGAAAGATGACATACATATCAYAAATTTCAACTTTTTTTGGAATCTAAATAGAGTGGACAGTAGCACATTGCAGACTCCTGTTGTGCAAACAGGGCACAGATCCAGAAAGCTGCTCAATTTATTTCCCAAAAACTAAGGTTTTGATTTCTCAGATTACAGATACAGGGCTCTCTCACATGTTAACATGTGTTTCAACACATCTTTGAAGCAGTCTTAATCRCATATTGCCTAAAGCCTATCTCTGTTATTGGACAATTTCTAACAATTRAATTAATTTTTCCCTTCCAAATAGGGCCTGATTAAACGTCAATAGATTGGAAGCTCTTCACTAACAATGTGAATCTTTCAAGGGTCATAGTAYAACAAACCTGTGAAAATGATTCAGCTTACAGTGTTTGCATTATTTTGTTCAGAATGCATTTCAAGAAACATTGAAAAAAGAAGGAATAGGAGAAGCTTTAAAATGTGTGTCTCCATTAATGTCTCATAGAATCATATAGCCTCTTTTCACTGAAAGATTTATAACTCAGAAGAGTGATTTCAAAAGTGCAAGATGAGACTATCTCCTTCTAGTCTTTTGTATGACCACCTGAATTCTGACCGAGGCCATAGGAGTCCTGAGCCACAAAGAAAACAGAGCAAATCCTCAGACCATTTACCTTGAAATTTGTTAACCGTCTAAGTCAGGTATAATTATCTCTACTAAAATTAGGAGTATATTAGGGGCATTGTAAGTGCTTCCAGAAGATTCAGAATCAGCAGTCCAAGTGATAACCTTGGTGGAAATACAACAAAATTAGAATTTTAAACTCTAGTCTCCTCTCACCATTGTTCTCCACTTTGACATAATTCAGTCTCCCTGCACCACAGAAGGTACTGCAGTGTACTTTGAATGTCMTATACCCTTTATTAGTATGATAAGTCATGTTTCTTTCTTGCACCAGCTGCCAAAACAAAGAAAAATAATGATCTATTCACAGATTTGATTCCTAAAATCTTTCTTGAGTCAGCCAACTTGTAAAAGAAGATTTTGTAGTCTTGTTACCAYACATAGATCAAAAATCATAACTCTAATACAATGAAATCATTGGTCCCAAAATCCAGAGGAATTTTTAATACCGCTGACAAATCACCCAAATTTCACAATACATTGAAAATTTAACCTTAAATGTGAGTCAATGCCTCTTTCCTACCATTTTTCTCTTCTGCTCAGAACACCCTAGTTGTGTCCCTGTAAACTCTCAAATATACTTAACCAYTGTGACTATATCAACTCCAGCAGGTTGYCACAGCCCTCTGCTCCTCTGGTCCYMTTACTCTGCTCTTTCTTGATACAGTTTTCTTCTTCATTTTCAGCTATCTTAAACTTTTCAGCAGGAGCACTAATTTATGTAAGTAATATTATCATATCAATCTACTGAAAGCTGAATACAGCTGGTGGTTACTGAACACTGTTCCAAATAGCTTTAATAAGACTGCAGTAACACAAATCTGTTTGTTTAAATAAGAATAACAAGTTCACTTTTGCAGAAGGATTTTTTTTTGTGTCCTGCTTTTTGTAAATAAGTAGGAACACAGGGAGTAAAACAAAGCAATGACTACCARAGCACTGGATGAAATAGGTAGTATATTAACTTTGATCTCATCCATAAGCTTACATTAATATAACAAAGATAAGGACCAAGACTAAAATACTGTTGATCTTGAAACARTGATGTCTCTTTTTAAATTATGTATGTAAAAATGCATGTATAATACATCTTTGCAAACTGCTGGTGTTATTGTGAGCTTACAATGCTTAACTTTTATTGAACAAAAGGTCTAAGCTTTTTCTGAATAAAAGATAGGGTTTCAGTCCTCATGGCAACAACAGAAAAATAAGCATTCCCTGTGTGCCAATGTAGAAAAGCAGCCTCRAACAAAAGCCAGAAGCAGTAACCATTTTCATCATCAGCTTTCAAATTCTTTCAATAAATGTGGAATCTTAAATATCACAGTATTGACAYTGAAAGCTCTGCAAAAGATGTACACAAAATACATCTAAGCTGCAAGAAATGTAATGGAAAAAATATAAAGTCTGAGAACACATGAATTAATACAAAAATCTATCATTTTGGTATAAATCTGTTTTTAAATGGACATGGATGATATTCCTACCCAAGCTCTAAAAGTGTGWTTTCAGTCTAATCAGTCAATTGCTATCTTCTTCCCAACTCAGCTTCTGCTGCTGAAATAAATCCTTTGATTTAACATAGAAAATTGCTACTTATAATCCACTGTTTATTGGCAAGTCATTTGTCGGTCCTTCCATCTTTCTGTATAGCTAGGGAAACTTGGACATGTGTTGTTCCAAGTATCTTAAGATACTTTGAGTACTTAACAGGGGGACAGAATTTCAAAAGCCTTCATCATGCTCCTGGATTCTGTCATGGTAAGAAAGGGACATGTAGCCATGCATCTCCTAACTGATTATATTTTTTACTGTCCTAATTATGTTAGATTAACATTATGCTGAATATTATGATTAGTGTTCATAAACTGAGGTGCATTTAGTTTACTTGGGTTTGACACTACTATTTGATACTTGAAAAAGTTCTTGGCATGAAGTTACTGTTAAGGCCTCCTCACCAGTGAAAATTGCCTTTAAAATCAGATTGTGATTGCTTACAAAGCTCATCTAACAAGAACCAATAACTGGAATTTGCAGTCGCACAAGTTCAAACTAAAAATAAAACATGAAGCTGAAAGAATATATTACTGGATTCTCCATTTGCTGTTGCCTCCTAATCAATCTTCASTCTCTGAAAAGGCATTTGGCCATAGTCTCTCCACTTATGCATTTTGCAAATTCATCAACCAATCTTACCATGCGAATTCAAGTTTGTTGTTAATTCTGGTGTTAATTTTCATGAGTACCACAATATCTCATWTGTCAGAAGCTCAGAAAAGAAATAGGTAAAATAATTACTTATAAATCACCTGACAAAAGCTTTTGACRCATTGTTTGTAGCAATACTTAGTGCTCATTTTTTCCTACATATTGTGTTAAGAATCTTACAGTAAGGATACATTTGATCCTGACACATCTGGCTGAGTAGCTGTCATATTAAAAAAWACATGAATTTCAAAATAGATTTAATGAAAACAATCCAAGCTCTTTTGTATTTCARTTTAACAAACTCTTCTATGTAAACATATTATATGAAATCCCATAAACTTGAAATAAACTAAAAGAGAATAAAAGCTTCTTTAGTACCATTATTGATAAATCTATCAATAAAACCCCAACACCTATGGAAACTCTTTGTTCTGTTTATCTATCTATCTATCTATCTATCTATCTATCTATCTATCTATCTATGCTTGTGTTATTTGTTTCTTTTTCCAAAAATATTAAAATATGTCACGTTTACACCTGCTAATGTTGATATAAAGCTAACTTTGGGGTCCTCCACTATGGTGGTTGTGTTCCTGTAAGTAATAATCAGAACTTTAATTCAGAAGATTTCAYACAGATCAGATAAAGCTTTGATTTCTCTCACATGCAACTAGTTGGTCAGCAAATAAGAAAAGGATTCTGAGTTTTATTTTAATTAGTTTTTAATTTRGTGAAGGTATTTCACTTCAATAGTAGTAGGAGATTTGGAGCTTGGGTTTCACTCATAGTGTTCAGTTACCAGGGCAATACATGCTTTGGATGTGGCTTTTCAATATTTAAACTACAGTACCAATAAAGAGCATTTTTCCTTTRCACACATAAAACTTTATCCAGCTCATTCACAAATTCTTTACTTCCTTTGATACCTTGAGTTCTCTGGCTTTTTATTTTTTCCTTCTGCTCYTATGGCTTGTACTGAATTTTATGTCCTTTTCCTTCAAGCTCCTGCCTCTATAACCATGCAATCAGGTAGGAATAGTTCTTATTTTTATTTTTTTTTCTTGGTTTTCAATATAATGTCATGTAAATTATTCTATCCATCAAATTAACATGCAAATTTCTAAGATATGTTTATAATTGCAAGCTAAAAATATGATCCACAAGAGAAATCAAAGACCCAGGAATATCTATTATCATGTCAAGCATTTTAAGAAAATAAAATTTATTCTGTGAGACTTCACTATTAATATTTTAATGCCCAGAGTTGCTAGTGTTGTTTTAACATCTATCCTGAAATTTGTATAGTACAATAAGGATTTTTTTATATCTAAAATATATRCTTACTTCCCATTTAGGATGATATTTTAATTTCATGAGTAAATACCATTCATAACAGTTAGCATTGAGATGTATGGGATAGTTTAAAATATAGAGAAAAGAGAGAGGGAAATATTTTCATTACATTCTCTAGACATTGATCCCTTTTTAACTGTTTTAGACGAGACATTTAAGGTGTGATATCTATTGGTGGACTGGGCTAATAAAAATTGATCCTATGCTTCTGAACTGTTAGTTAACCCCAAAGTAACTGTTGGCTACATAATTGAGATCTGAATCAGACAGGAAATATGACTTAAATTGCTACATAGAATAGACTTCTCCACCTCCCAGACCACATGTAATTCATGTCAGGATGGWTCATTGCTGTAAGTAAAGCAGAGTAAATGAAAATATTGGATTTTACTTACGGTAGATAAGAAAATAATAATACTCCACCAATATATTTTATGTATATAATTTTAAAACTGTATATATATCACTAGAACATTTTTCAGTCTCCTATTCTATTTCAAAATAAAAAGGCTAGTCAAGTTTTTTTATGTCAAGTTTTACCATATGAACACATTTGCAGTCGAGTTGAAAACTGTTAAAGCTGTTGAGATGAAAGTTAAGAAATGTTAATTCAGACCTAAGTTTAGTCTAYCCTATTTAATTTTAATTTATTGGTGGAAAAAAGAACACATAGAGTGCAARATTTTCACTTTTTTTAGACTCACTAGGAGACTATTATGCATGCATATGACAGCTGGTGTATTGATTCCAAAACTTCATGGATTTGTTTTAAATCTCTTTCATTAAAAGTTTAGGATCTATGTCGAGGCAACAATTCTATAACCATTCATAGAAGAAAACAG
This sequence comes from Alauda arvensis, assembly GCA_902810485.1. Lineage (NCBI taxonomy): Eukaryota > Metazoa > Chordata > Aves > Passeriformes > Alaudidae > Alauda > Alauda arvensis. Next base: position 419,397 of record CADDXX010000368.1, on the reverse strand, counting down.
CATAAAAAATCTTTTTTCATCAACAATTCATGTGAGCATTATTTTAAAAGAARGTCAAGCTATTTCAAATTTTAAGTCCATATTCATCTGTGTGCAAATAGTTTTACCTCATGGGAGTTACAGTTCAAATTATTCTTGCACTCATTCTCTTCTAAAGARTAATTTTCTAACCAGGACCATATTTTTAATGATTACTGTAATTTTAGCAGGATTGTTTTTGTAAGAAAGAAAAGTATTTTATTTATAAGACATGCTACCTTTGAAAAAAGAATCATAAAATAAATGAGTTTTAAAGATTATATCATTCATTGTGATCATATTGGGGGAGAACAATATTGTACTTCTATTTTTCTTTRTCTCACTGAGTATTTCTGATTTGAATAAGTATAATTTGTTTCTTTCACAGTAACTAAACACCTGATTTCTCCAACTAGTTGTTCAGCTAAAGATTCATAGTCTGTCAGAAATACTCCCTCACTTAAAGGTGATCAACAAATTGGGAAGCCATTGAACAGTGTAGAAACAGCTGATGGGATTTTTCCAAGTTTCTGTATTAAAGCATTAATCCAAGAACTTCAGAGGTTAGCTTGGGAAATTTAAATCAAATAAATTAGTAGCATGATTAGTGATTTAGTGGAGGAAAACAGAAGAAAATTAATTTACTTTAGAAACACACATTGTACACATGGTAGAACTTTGTCTTTCATAAATTTACTAAGGTAGCATAAACGTACAATTTAGTGTCAGATTTGTGTATTTAAACTTAGGGCCAACATAAAAATTCATCCTAATGACTATTGATCTATTGATTTTTGTGGTGTCAACCRTGTCACTGTTATAATTGTTAGTTCYCCCCATGCTCTCTAAGGAACTTGAAAGCATAGAGGGAAAACCAATTTAAAGACTCCTATATAAGAGAAAAGAAGGATAACAATCTTTTCTATATTTTCTTTGTATCAAAAATGGATCCCATATAATAAAAAACATCTGTAAATTCTGTTTCATGGTAATAKAATGACATTATAGCAAGAAGAACATTTTTATTTGAAGAAAAATCCCAAGTAATTAGTTGCTGCACCATAATAGCATTTTTTATGAGAAATATAAAAAATGGTTTGTTGAAGCTGTTCCTAATTTCTTCAAGCAATTTATTTCTGGACAGTTTGAAATGCAGTTTATTGATTGTACTTTAGAATTCTTGGTCGAAGAAAAGGGTAACAGAAACATAATAGATATTCTGAGCCAAAAGCACATCTTTTAGGGACAGGAAGTTGACTAACTTCAGAAAATCAGTCAGCACAGAAAGTAGATCAGATAACTTCTGAGTGGAGATTTCAGATTACCTTAAAGTAGGTATGAGTCATGAAAATATTAATCTATTTGTCCATTGTGGGTTCCTATGCAGAGGTCTGGAGTTTTGCTGTTGAACTAGTATCAATTTTTTTCAACTAGTATTAATTCTGCCTGTATTATGCTGATTTGTTTCTTCTCAGGCTACCAATATGGAGGCACACTGGAAGCCTCCTAACTCAGCTGTGACAAACAAAATTTGGTGGAAATCTTAAGTTTCTCCCTAGTTGAAATTATAAAGGGAAATTTTCAGCGACTGATAATCATTTCATTTATATACCACAATAAGGCCAACATGGTGCTTTGACCCTGGAAGGAAAGCACATTATATTACAGTAATTTATATTTTAGGAATTCTGTCACCAAATGTTTTACTGTGTTTTGATTTTCAAATTAAAGGTGCATTTTTAATTAATTTTGTAAATATKCACTGGCAGAATAAAACCRTGGTGCCTAAGGCTGAAAYTTAATACTAGGCCTCTAAAATATGKTGACTGAAGTAAAAATATAAATTACTGAAACCTGTGTAGAAATGCCTGAGCTAGATTTAAACTATCAGAATGGAGACAATAATAGTAAACATAAGAGACTGAAGCTCAGCATGAGCTATAAAATAGATTTGGGCAAAAGCCTCACTATATAGGAAATAACTCTGCTATAAAATTGGAGGTATTAAAACTACCCTTTGGCTTAGAACTGATTTTCCATATTTTTGACTAAAGTATGAACCAAGGGCATCCTGTTTTTACTTGCCAGTTTGCACCGCGTTCTTACCACCAGTCCTTGGCCGGTKCCACGGCTCTCCAGCAATCGGTGTTTGAGACGTTGGTATCAGYTTTATCTTCTGAGCCCCTACAGCCAGTGATGCCCAAAACTGGTGGCTGCAAACAGTGACACAGCAGGCAGAAGCATAATTTCTGCCTGACCTCCAAAGACAGCCTTTGAACAAACTCCTGGTACTCATACTCTCTAGGTACTGCTGAATGCCACGTTCATTTGTGTAGAGACGTGCAGCCTGCTGCACTGTAATTATGCTATGGAGTTGAATACCTCTGTGTAGCTGCAGTAAACAATCTCTCTGACTTGTAGWCAACAATATTGAAGCATTTGCCTTTCCCATGAACATAAATGAAGAAAGTCTCTTTTTACCTGATAGGATATTATGGCATACAGTCTATCCCATCTGAGTCTGCAGTATAAGAGGTAATGCAAAAGGCAGATAACGATCATATCCACAGCAGAACATTTTCTCTACATATYCCTGATAAAATTTGAATTCAGTTAATTTACTTTTGCGTAAGCTTTGCCCTTCATTTCATATTCTTTGTGGTATGAGTTATTACTGACATTTAAGAACCCCTTTTTATAGCTGTGTTCAAAATGGAATGCAGGTAAATAAAAAATGACATTATACAAAACACMATATAAAAGGTTATAAAAAATGCAAATTTTAGTAGCTCATCCATGCTTATATTTATGGTTATTGGAAGTATTAGAACACCCCATGAAGCAAAAACAAATGCTTTCTTATTTGTGGTAAGAAGKAGTAAGAAAGAGAAAATAAGCAGGAAAAAAATCTTTGGTCTTATCCTGAAGAGTGGTCTTTGACCATGAGCATGGTACCCACACTTAAGTCAGTATTAAACCATGTATTAATAGAAAAATTCTGGACAAGAAACCAAATGTATGTTTACAACAGGAAGGAATTTGCAGTGTGATGTAAGAAGTAAGMAAGCTTACCCTTTAAATACTGTATCAACCCATACATTTTTAAAATGTAACTTGTACTTTTGATGAGTTTTCTTGGTCATCCATTTCTAAACAAAGTACAGCACAAAATCTTAGAGGCTTAATTTGGACACTGCATGCTAAGCCTAATACTGTGCTGAAATCTAATATGAACCTTACTGGAAACCATTTTGATTCAGCTCTGAATGGGGATTTTAGAACTACTTTGAAAAATGATGCTTTAATAATTGTTTCCAGATTTAACTCTTAGTTTCGATGCTTTTTGAGTTTGGGTTGGTTTTTTTTTTCAGGAAGAGAGAACATTTTTGTGTTTCTTCTTCCCAATCATTATCTATGTTACTATTTTTGTGGATTCAGAAAAAATTATTGTATTTGTTCTTTTTTATCACATTTCATATGTTGATATTTTTTCCATTTCACAAGTTTTAAAATGGTTGAAAAAATATGGAGTTGAAAACATCAAAATCCCCAATTATCTGCAAGGTAAAGAGAAATGGAAATTTAGCAACGACCCTTGAATATGTATTTTTTGGAATATATGTGGAGAACAACTCGAAAGTAGATAATTTCCAAAGCCTAAATTGAAGCTGAATTTATTTCTGTGAGAGATTTTAACCATATACTTTTCATTTGTGCAGTATTAATTGCATTCAAACACCTTATATAATGAATTATTTTTAGTTACAGTTAAAATGTCAAATTTTCCAATAGAAAGTCATAAGTTTCCTAGACAATTTGACTAATTTTTCCTTCAGGATGTGAAAGCCCTGAACGACTTCTATTTCTTTCTTCTTTCTCTTTTTCTTGTCTCTCTCTTGTTCCTCTTTCTCTCTTTTACACCACACATATTTATGTGTATTTCATACCACAAAATATGACTAGTTCCTCAAAGCACTGCTGTTTTAGCTTGCTGTTCACACTTTCTTTTTCACAAAAACATCTTTTAATAAAAATTTACCTTATATGATATTTTTGAACATGTTCTCATATATGCATTCATCATTATACTTCTTGCAAATCCAAGATTTTATCCACATGGGTTACGCAAAATCTTTTAATAGAATACTACTTGGGCTGAACTAACTCTTCTAATGATTCTTTTACTGTAAAGGACACCCTACAGATCTTCAAATGAAAGACATGTCTATAGGCATAAACCCCATGGTGAATTTCRAGCAAGGATGACTGCCTTTGTTTTTTTGTGAGTGGATTATTKGGATTATTAGAATATTCAAAAATAGAAACTTAAAAAAAGTCTCTATGCATAAATTTTTATTTGTACRTAGATAGATACATAGGTGGATAGGTAATTAGAAAAGAACAAAAATACAAGCTTAAAGAATCAGACTGGATGTTTGTCAAAAGTTGCAATTAGAAGGGTCATCCTTCCTGGCTTTTAATGCTGCTGTCCTGCCCTGTTGCCAGAAGTGACTGTATGGGGCAGAAGGCCACCAGAAGAATGAGTCTAATSCGCAGGCATCCTGAGTTTCACATGCTGGCATGAGGGTAAACTGAGATTTCCAAATCAAATGTGTCATCATCCTTTACACTCTGCCAGCCTCAGTAGAGGGCTTGAATKGGAGTGAGAATTTTTCATATATCTGTTCAGAAGAAGTTCTGTTGCCTCTAAAAGAAGACTTCATGGCTTTTCCCTAATCAAAGCTCTGCACAAATTGTTCCTGAGCAAGTTGCTGATCAGGTTCCCAAGGGAGATTTTAAAATCGACATTATTAGGCCTTTTTTAAAGCCTCTTAGAAAAACATGTATTCCTCATCATAGRAATGCAGCTGAGGCTGCCTTCAAGACTAAATGATTAGTTAAGGTTTCTTCCACTTTGACTCCTACTTTCTGGGATTTAATATTCACTTTTATATAATTTCACATTAATTCACTTGTGCTCTAGTGAAAAAGTGAGAAAATATTTGCCTACATGGAAAACAAGCCCATACAACAATTAAGAGATTTGAAGGATGAGCTGCTAATGAATCCAACATGGAACTCAAGGAAACTAGTTTCTGTCCAGCCTATTAGACAGTGGTCCACTTCAGAAGTTCCAAAYAAACAAGGCAGTTTTGAGGGAAACAATTCCAGGTAAGTTCCAGAACAACTGATAAATACCTACTAAAATTGCAAAATATTCAGTCTGTGGTCTGGATCWGATTTTGCTTGCATACAAAATGTCTTTGCATCCATATGGTTGAATCYACCTAAGAAATTTTRTACATAAAACCCTGCAATTTAAAATACTATGTGAGGCAGCTAGTAAAACATCTATTAAAATGTTTTGACTATACTGYGCTGCAGCAATTCAGTGCTCTGTTCAGAAGCTTTTCTGTCAAAGTGCTGGCCAAAAGAACAGACTTTTATTGTCTGTGATCAATTAGGACAGGTAGAAATTGCTGCTGTACCAAAGAATTACATTGTTTAAGATGAAATAAAACATCAAGTGCTGCATACCATTTGCTCTTTGCAGAGGAAAAAGACTGCAGTAAAATTGCGGTAAAAGTACTGCATCCCCCTTTATGCTATTCACTGAGGAGATTACAAAGCTTCAATTTCTTCAATGAGTTGTGTAATCTAAACCTATTTGTTTTCATACTATCAAGAAAGATAGACAAGGAAATAGAGAAGTTTTGACAATTTCTACCAGCTCTAAACTAGTGCAGATTTGCTATACCTGCCAGCTGACCCTCATTTTGCATGTCAAACATTGTATTTAATTCAGGACAGAAGAATTGCCAGCCATCTGAATTTCATTTAATCTAGCTGCTTCTGGTTATCCTCTTACTTTTTACTTTGTCGTCTTTACTGCTGGTGAGGATGTCAGGATGATGTAGAAGAAGAAGAACTGGTTTTCAAATATTAATGATAATTTCATACAGATGCAGAATTTAGAGGTGGCTGGACAAAAACTGCTCAAAACTCTTTTCCTGTCTAAAGGATAAGAATGAACTCTTTAGGCAGAATTTGGTATTGCTGGGAAAATTCTTAAAGGTCTGGGTTACATCAGTTTTATGGTTGTGCATAATATTCACTCCATGTATTGTGTGCAAGCTTACAACACCAGGAAATAAACAGTATTTTGTGTTAGAAAAATGATACCTCTCAGAGCCACAGAAAGGAACTTCAGTGTGTCACATTATCTTTGGGTYTTCTTGCTTTCTGCAGGAGCTGTCCCTCATAGCTGAGATACWGTAGGGAGACAAAGATTTTCAGCCTCCCCTTAGTTTTGAGCTCTGAAGTAATTCCAAACTAGAAATCACTGTCTGTCATACATTTGCTGCCACTCAGAACAGTATATCATGTCCCTCCCTGCTTCTCAAAATGTGGTCTTTGTTATGATCCCATTAGTTCTTTCATACTCCTCAAGTCTACAGCAAATAATGTGTCTATTGAAAACTCAAACCTCTGCAATTACATTCTCCAGAAAATCCAGTAAATGTCAAATAACCTAGGATGAATACAAAAAATGAATGTATTTGCAAGGTTTTAGGCCTCAGGTAAATATATCTGCGTTGTTTCCGCTATCAAGTTACCAAATTGCCATGAAAACAACAGATCTTGTTGTTTTCAGATTTTGTGTTATTTTTAAAGACAAAAATACCAATTCCAGCTCAGAAACAGTCAAGGCCACAGGCTGTTGCAGGCTGAGAGGCAGTACCAAGGGAATATCGTAGTATTCTGGCCACATCAGTCTTGTCCATCACTACTGATGATTAGAAATTGAATACTAGGGTAGAATGTGAATAGGRTCTTATTAAAAAACCTGTGATTTGGAATAACACACATTGGTTCAATAATTTGAAATTTAAAATATTTATAATTAGTATTCTAGATATCTTCAGACATCTAAAAGAAGAGCTAAAGCACACAGTAGTTTTACAAATTTATAACAGGTCAAGCATAAATGAGTTACTGAGAATGGTGTAACACRTTCTCCTCTTATTGCTACATGCAGAAAGCATTTGCTTTATCTGCATAAGCAATGCAAATATGTTTTTATTCTGTTAGTATTTCTTACCTTCTGCTACCTTGGAGGCCTTAGAAGAACAGTAAGCACTGGAAAGAAAAGGTATATTTTAGACTTAGATTGGAAAAGAGAAAGGTGGAGAAAAAAAATGTTATCCCAGCTGACCACCCAAGAAAGGTAATTATACACTTCCAAGGTCTTTTGGACAGAGARGGAAAAGAATGGCTTTCCCGTCCTTTTGAGGTTGTCAGTGGAAGATACTTAGAGAATGTGAATACAGATTAGAGTTCAGTCTTCATCTCCWTTTGATAACCTCTTACTTTCCAAATCACCTTGATCCTTTATTTGGTAATTGGGTATTAACCAGTTATTTGCTGAGTAGCAAAAAGCAATGTCTCAGAAACTGTGTGTGAATATTCCCCCATGCCAACATACTTATGAAAATGTCTATTTTAATAAGATTAAGATTTTACAGGTTCTTGCTTCTACAATACACTATACTGTTCCACAGTGGGCAGATCAGTATCCAATAGTTGTTAACATTAGATGTAAATAATTKTTTAAGGAAAATGGAAAGATGGGATGTCTTTTCACTTCTAAATTCTGATCATTAGAAATKATCCTCTTAGTCAAAAGTAGCATGTGATTTCAAAATGGACCTAAATTTTAGCTGCTACTCATTACCAAGCCCACTTATCTTGGGAGGAAAAGATATGGGAGGAAACAACCTATCTAAAATATTTCTTTTATTTGAAGCCTATCTTCTCTATACAGGACTTTGTTCTGTAATGTAAAGGGCACTGCAATATAATACCAAGGAAGCATAAGTACTGGAAAACCTGAAGAAGAATAATAATCCTTTATGATTATTTCCTTTTGTATTCTTCTTTGTGCTGTATGAGATGAAATGTTTTCAGCAACTGTCAGCACTGTATAAACAAAACTGTCACTAATTTAGAAGGCTTAAAGTGAAGGAAAAGCACATGAAAACAAATATGATGATAAAGAAGAGACCTGCTTTTCTTCTTTGTCAATTTTTCCTTCACAAATAAGAACAGGAGTTAACAGGAAGAGAAAGTGGGAATATCACAAACATGTCTATAAAAAGATTTTTTTGCCTTTTATTGAAAAATTGAGTACCAACCTCTCTCCTCCTTGCTATTCACCCACATTTTATCAATGCAGCCACTTAAGAGAGACCAGATGAAAACACAGCAGACATGGTTATTTATGCCCGGGTGATGACAGTGTTGGTGAGCACTGGTCACTGTGTTGAACTTTGTCACTCACTTGTGTCCTTGGACTACCCTGGAATGGCTTCTGAAAAAAGATTTTGCAGTATCTTTTTTCTTCCTTTCAGTCAGTCTGGTTCCCTTGTTATATTTAGCAGGCTCTAGTGCTTCTTTTGCTAGTATCAATAATAAAAATATTTCATACCTCTGAGGAATTATTTTGTTTGGGATTTTTTTTTCTGAATTTAACTTCCTGAATCTGTTCTTAATCCCTTACTAAACATTGTTGGCAAGTATTAGTGAGCAAGATTAACTGTAATGTGTAAGCTTTTTTTAGTATCTGCAAAGAGCTGTGAGTAATCCCCATTTAGGCATGGATCTAATTCACATGTGTTTTTAGAATTGAAGAATGACATTAGAATGACAATGAGAATATGTCAGTATTTATTTAAATAAAAATAATTGAAAATTAATATAATTATGTAACCTAATTTTATGCATATTTTAAATTTTCATTAGAAGAAATACAGCCTATGATAGTTCACAGAAAAAACTAAACTAAAGCAGTCAGAAAATATACCAACCCTATGCATTTAAGCCTTATTTCTATATTTATATTGAACACATGTGGAAGGAAGATATTTSCTATTATTTTAGTTCAAGTAATAGCCATAGACAAAATTTTAGTTTTAACAATACAAAAGTAAAACTTCTTAAATTACCTCAGYGGTATCACCAGTAATTATTATCATGTTTTCATTTTCTCCTARCTGAAATAAAATAAGAGTGTTTAAGGATTAAGCATTATTAATAATACATGATAAAACAAGTAACTAAGCCCATAAATGGTTACAATTTAGAGTAAAATCTCCGTATTCCTTCTTTAGAAGTTTGATAATCTGGATTTGTATCACTGCAACTCTATTACAACTTTATACAGTCTTAATTACTGATAGCCTGTGGATCTGAAACATACTGGGTTCATAAAAAAAATTAAATTCCCAAATTATCTATTAGCCATTTTTTTTCCATTGTGTTGGTTTATGGCGCAAGGGATGCCAAACCAAATACATTTTGAATAAAATTTTTGAATTTATTTGGGTTCTAAATTTTTCAAGAATAAAATAGAAGGCTTTTTTAAATACCTAGCCTAATTATCTCTACTTTTGCTCCAAAATTAAATAAGACTGACATCTAACCAAGATTCAAAATCTTGTTTCTTTCTGTTACAGAAAGAATTTGTAATGACATGGTTGCTCAATTTCTTTTCCCAAGGATATCAGTTAAGCACCTTTTACCAGATTCAGAACTCATGTAATACTATATGGGAATTTGAGACTGTGAAATGAATGCCAGACTGCAGAGCAGCGTGACTGTCTGAGGCRTGATCCTTGCTGACTTTCACTTTGTATCATCATTTACTGTTGTGCAAAGTGGATACAGATTGYTCACAAGCTAGAATTTTCYACCAATGTTTCTGTGAACTGAGTACACAAGGCAAAAGTGATTCWGTCAGTGAATGKTKTTAATTGACAGAGCTAGAACGTTTGCTTAAGCACCGAACAAAGATATGGAAGTCAAACTGAGCATGCAATTATGTTGTTCAGGCTTCACTGTCCACAGTTTGCTGCTTTACTTCCATAGGGAARGATTGAAGCCAAACCTTGGAATTTCTCAATTCTACCTATTGATCTGCAAGATTCAGTCCATTAGTCAAAGCAAATCTGACATGACTTAATTAGAAGTAAAAATTTTTAAGAAGGATCACTTGCAGGTAGGTTTATGATGTGCAAGCTAGACTGTGTGCATATATACTTTGAAATTACTGTATTCTAGTTAATTGAATTATGAGATATGTCAGAACAGATTAGGAAATATATACGGATATATTTTTTTCTAGTATTTAACATTTTAAGACAGTGACATATTTAGTATACAAGTAATAAAAATGGTTCCTCCATTCATTTTTTTTACTTGCTTGAGACCAGTCCTAAGCATTTAGGCACAAAATGAGGAATGGAAAATGTTCTATCAGCTTCACATGCTAAAATGGCTAACCCAAACAGAACACTCAAATCCACTGGATGCTTTTGAAAATTCAATATTTTTCTTTCATATAAATCTGAACTTTTGAAACTGAGACTGAGTTTGTAGGTATTTATTTGTATTAATAAAATATACGATCAAACATTTAAATAACTGCAGCGTGGGAGAAAATCAGCAAGCTCTCTGARAGACTCTTCACAGTACTTGTGGATCCAGTTGTAGATTTATATCACATCTTTGCACAGAACAGTATATGAAAAAATTTTCAAAGTATTAATGGAACTCCAGACCAAGATTTTCTGAAGAATGTGGTGGCATTTCTTTTTACTTCTCCCTTTTTGCACTGACCACTGCAGCATAGTCAAAATATTTACATGCATCTCCTGGGAAGGTATAACCTTATGGTTGAACACTGGGGCCCTGAAAGCTGAAGAATGAACCTATCAGTCACTATTGGCTGGGTTACAGATGTTACAGTTAACAACCAATATATGTATTCCATATAYTCTATATATAATAACATGTATTCATCTGAAAGCTTTTCAGGCCACTTCCTTTTTCTTTAGTCATCTTTCTGTAACTGCAGATGAATAGTGGATAATCAGAAATATTTGTGCCTGGTTATGTTTACATCTAATGTCATCTTCTTTTTCACTTTTTAAGGTGGGATGAAACTTGCTCCATTATAAAGAAAATACCTAAAATGAGATATAATTTAGGAAAGTTAAGGAATGATAAATGAATTCATTAGAGTGTATATGTTCAGCAATTAAATAAAAATCCTCCTTAAATTATATCTGTGTATGCTCCTATATTTCCACACAAATATTTAGCAATCTGTGATGATTTAAAAATCACAGCAAATTTTATTTTTTAATGGAGACTGAAAAATGTGGGAAAATATCTTAGAGAAGATCCTATAAAAGTATTCTCATTTTCTCTTCTCACTGAGAAATATACAGTTTTTGTGTCATATCCTGCCCTTACTCACATTGAGAAGCTACTCCACAGGCCTTCCTTAAATCAATCTTTCTGAAGATTTGGTAGGTTTAAAACCCATTTAATAAAATAGGAAAGGACAGAAAAGCTGGAGAGACAGAGGAGTGAGGGGAAAATAGTGAGAAACTAGTACAAATATCCAGGTTAAAGAAAAATGAACATGAGGCAGTAACCAAGGCACCCAGAACAGAGATTCACTCTGCAGCCCATGGAGAGGACTGGAGCTCTGCAGCAAATATGCACAGTGCAGCCCACAGTGAACTCTCTGTTGGAGCAGATAGATATTTCCTGAAGGAATTTGAGCTCATGGAGAGCTGGAACAGAGTATTTCTTGAAGGAYGGTGAAGAGAACCCACCCAGGAATAGGGGGGAAATGTGAAGAKGAACAAGCAGCAGAGAGGAACTGCTATGTACTAACCATAACCCAGGTCTTCACAAGCCCTCTGCACTGCTSAGAGGCAGCTGGATAGAAGAACTGGGAATAAAGAATTAAAGTGGAGACTGGAAAAAAAAGGAGATGGTGAGGGAAAAGTTCCGTTGTAAATTCTGGTTTTTTTTCTCACCACCCAAATCTATTTAGGTTGGAAACAAAATAATATTCTCCAAATAAASTCTGTTTTGATGTAATGGCAGGAGGTAAGTGACCTCCCTGTCTTCACACCAAGTGTTTCCTCTTATTTTCCCCCCTGCCTGTTTAGGTGAGTTGGTAAATGTGTTTAAACCAGCAGATTACCATTTGTTTGACACACCAAAAACCTATCATTTGAAAGCATCTACTTGTTCATTTTAAATTTAGGATCTTCTAAAAATGCCAAAACAACTTTAAGCATATAAATATTTAATTTGAAGCATATTGTAACATTTAGAAACTGTAAATCATGAGTGTTTACAGCMCTTTTTCTTCAAACTAGGCCTTAACCAAACAATCAGATAACTGTCAGAAAGTCAAAAAAYCCATTCAAGTCACATTCTTATTTTCAGCTTCAATCTGCTCAGAAAAAGAGGSTCTAAAGAATAAAAAGAATCAAAACAATTACTTATTTTAAGACACTGATGAAAATTTAGTATAAATTCAGAAATACAGCCGAAGCGGAGGATTGCAACTGTCACTTTTAAGACTGAACACTGTACAAAAGAAAGAAAGCTTCTATAGAGACACTGCAGAAGAATACCTGTATTCTTCATATTTTTGATATAATAGATATTTAAACACTTAGATGTTTTCCTCCTCATATTGAAATGTATGTTTTAATTTCATGTTTCTTAAATGTAGGCTCATATAAAATAGGCTCTACACAGCAATGTAGTATGCATCACTAACAAGATCAAACAGCATAAAAGAAGAAATATAAGGAAATGTTTTAATGTGGATCAGATTTGAGGTAGAGTAGCCTATCTTAGATAAAAAAGTCTGTATAGTTACCTGTGTTCCAAAGATTGACAGTCCTATTTCAGTAAACTTTATTGTCCATACTAGACCATTACAAAATGTAGTAAGAGATTGAACAAATTTTATTTTGAAGTTGACTTTTTTGTGCTTACAGGATGTGATGAGGGACAATGCTATGACAGCTCAGGCTTGTGTCAGRCTTTCTCAGGCTTAATGACTGATCTAAATTGGAGCTTGGAGATAAGAGAAATTCTTTAGTGATGCCTCAGTTGTCRTTGACAGCTATGAGCAATTTTAAAGCTATTCAGGATCAGAATTGCCAGCTTGGGTCTGAAGAAGGGTAAAGTGGTACATAYGACTGGAAGCTGGCACAAATGCTATTGAATAAAAAAAAGAAAGAAAATAAAACTCCAAAGGTTTATAGTCCTTTTATATATAGGTGATAATCACAACTACATACAGCAATATACATCATTGGGGAAAGAYATAATGGATCTACAGTGTACAATGTAAGCACTAGCTGTGACAAAGAAATTAAAGTCTGGGTACATATAGATCAGCAGCAGCAAAATGACTGAAAACAATATATTCTAGGCTAAAGACACTAAAGAAGTCAAGTGTAGAGCAGAGATTGTTGATCTCAGAAAATATTTCTTTCTGACGGTAATTATCCTACTTCTTGCACACAACAGATCATATTTTCCACCTAAATTATAATTATTAGAGCAGYAAGTATTTAAGACAACTTTTGTGTCCAGTCATAATAAGAATAGAGGCTTGTGGTTGGGTGACAAAGGGCTATAACTACTCTGTTCTTTCAGAAGTTTTGGGAGCAGTGCATATCTTCAGTATTGCTGTGTCTTTTGAAAAGCTCACTTCAGATCTAAATACTACCTCTTGAGCAGCATATGAAGAGCCAATTTAAGCACATTGGTTTCACATAACAAGGAACATCCTGCAGCAATATTTGGGTCTCATTGAGGCTTACAGTCTTGTTCAAAGGGCAAATTTGGCTGTCAGCACATCTTCAGAACAGCCTTCCAAAGACAATGTAAGTTTTTATGTTGTGTTTGCATGGCCAGRTTTTGGTAGCAGGGAGCTGCAGGGSTGGTTTCTGYGAGAAGCTGCCAGAAGCTTCTGCCATGTCCRGCAGAGCCARTGCCAGCCAGCTGTGGGGTGGATTTGCCATCGGTCAAGAYCAAGTCAATCAAGAACCGGTGGTAATGACTTTGTGATAACCTATTTAAGAAACAAACAAAAGTTATTGCTGAGATGYAATTGCAGCCAGTGAAGAGTAGAGTGAAAATATGTAAGAGGAACAGCTCTGCAGACACCAAGGCCAGTGGAGAAGACAAGGGAGGAGGTGCTCCAARCACTGGAGCTGAGATTCCCCTGCAGCCCATGGTGCAGACCATGGTGAAGCAGTTGTGCCMCTGCAACCCATGAAGAACCATGGGGATGCAGAGATSYACATGAAGCCCATGGAGGASACCCACACTGGAGCAGGTGAWTGYCTGAGAGGAGGCTGAAAACTCAGRAGAAACCTATCCTGGAGCAGGCTCCTGGCAGAGACCTGCCAGCCTGTGGAGAGAGGAGCCCACACTGGAGCAGGTGTCTTGGTAAGGACTTATGATCCTCCAGGGGACTCACACTTGAGCAAGCCATGCCTGAAGGACTGTACCTCATGGAAGGTGACCCACATCGCAACAGTTTGTGGAGAACTGTTGCCCATGGGATGGAGTCGTGTTGGAGCAGCTTCTGGAGGACTCTCACCTAAGGGAGGAACCCCACACTGGAGAAGGGGAAAGCCTTTCCGCCTGGGAAGTAACAGAAACAACTTGTGATGAACTGACCTTAACCCCCATTCTTCACCTCCCAGCTGCTAAATAAGAAGGAGGTAGAGCTTGGGAAGGAGGAAGGGTTGGGGGGAAAATGTTTTTAAGATTCACTTTACTTCTTATAATTGTGCTCTGATTTTGTTAGTAATAAATTCAACTAATATCCCCAAGCTGACCCTGCTTTCCCCACTATAGTGTTTGGTGAGTGAGTAATTTCTCTCCCARTCCTCATCTCAATTCATGAATCTTTGTTATATTTTCTCTTCCCTCTCCACCTGAGAAGGGKARTAATTAGAATGGCTTTCATGGRTACCTAKCATCCAGATAGGGTCAACCAACTRCTGTGCTAATGTTAAATGTACTGCCTACCTGTGGTGGCATGATGAAAAACAAAGCAGAAAATGGTTCATTGATTAGGAATACTGTCTCATAAACTAAAAAAATACTGGGCAGAATGGGCTTATTTCTGATTTTTTTTAGATTTGAGATCAAATGTGGCAACGTAGCTTTATTAATTGTCAGGCTCAAAAATATATATCACAATTTCAAGGAAATTTACTGATGACTTTTGAGTTTATTTTAATGTTTATATTTATTCTTTTTTACATTATTTTGATTACTTAGGTACATAATTCTATATATTAGACATAATGGTTATCAACAGAAAAGATATATTTTATCTTTGTTAAAAATATATTGGTATGTTTATATTATTTGAAGATWTCAGTAGGAATGGGGTTTTTTTATGATTATTGATCTTTTTCTGAGCAAATATCACAGTTTTATGTCTCTATCCTTTCTCTGTCTGTAAAGACTGGTGCATTTGTGTTTTAACTTGAAGGTAAATATAATGCTATAGAAATAGTTTCCAAAAGGGTCCCAAGTTTCACAAATATTCTGGTTAAAATATTAAGAACTTACTGAAATTTACTTAGCTACTTTATTTAGGAAATCTGTGTTGCCAAAGGAAAAAATTCATRGTTTTCTTATATTTAACATTTATCCTGAAATTTTAGTGACAGAACTTTAAGATGCTGTATTTCCTTGCTGTGCACAGTTTGATCACTCTCCTGATTACTAAAGTATAGTTGCACTAGGGAGATTTCCCCTGTAATAAAAAAAAGGTCAACAGTGTTGTTTGGAAAATCCTGTGACTTAACCAATTTCAAAAATAGCATGTCCAAATAAATACTCTGCTTGTCTGCAAATCAAGTCCTATGGATTCTWCCTTATCTTTCATTTTACTCAATTTATAAACCTGGACAATACCAGCCTAAAATATTTGTTTTCCTATTTTTCCTTTTYTGTGAGAAGTCAAATCTTTAAGGAGAATGATTTTAAGCATTCTTACAGGCAGAGAAGTAGTGATTATCTTAATTCACCATCTTTTCTGTAAATTTAGACGGTTGACTTGGAAATTAAAGGAAAAAATTATGCAGAAACTATTAATAAAGCAGTTCCACAAAAACCTAAATTCCCCAGATGAAAAAGTGTTCAAATAATTTAATTATTTTAGMAGAGATCCACAGGGGCATAGCATCAGTATTTAGAATCATTCTTGAAAACAAAGAGAACAGTTGAAACATTGATTTACGATATATGAACTCTCAGATATTTCTTATTAGCACAAAAGTAATATGGATATGGAGATGGTAATTTTGGATATGTTATTCAACAGATATATAGGTGTTCAAAGGCATAGMATTTTTGAGATAAAGGAATTCACCTTGTCTTACACTACTTGTGTTTGAAAYGATCCAATTGTCTTTTGAAATACCCAGAGAGAAAATAAAAGATTCAGCTTTCTCCTCTATCCCAATTAGGCTGYTGCTCCTTATAGATACCCACTCTTTTTCTTCCAATTATAGTTCAATAAATGTATTACCAATTTTGGTAGGTCTAGAGGGTATATTCATTCTTTTTACTTATTGATTCAATTTATTACTATGTTTCTCTTCAGTTTTGCATTAGGGATAGCACTGCATATTGTGCTTGAACATACTTTTTTTACTATGGGTATGCAACTCTTCAAAATGCTTTCTGGATTAAAGGATAGCAGTTGTTTTGGGCTTCCAGAAGGGCCTAAATCCTTTTTACCAAATCCATGTTCCCTTTTGGCACACTAAAGACAGCCTKTACCTGGCTGTTTGGACTTTTTGTTTGGTTTGAGTTTGGGGTTTTTTTTGGTTTATTGATGGCTTCTGGGGTTTTTTTTGGGGGGGGGTTTATGTTTGGTTGGTTGGTTGGTTTTTTTTGGTTTTGTTTTTGTTTTATTTTGTTTTGTTTTTGTTTGTTTGCTTTTTTTTAAGAATACGGCTCCTGAGGGGCCTCTTTTACTTCTTTTCATTTGATCTTTTGATTTTGGAGTCATTTGATCTTACTCAGGCTTCCAGCATTGCCTGAATTTTAGATGGTACCTGAACTAACTCTTCTGGATTGAGCATCTGCATTTTCTGCACAGCCAGTGGAGCAAAATGATRTCTTTACAGCCTCCTTGAAAGGTCTTCCTGCATCTTAGCCCCTGAAAGCACACACCTCCCAGTGGGCCATSTAGAAATCTTAAAATATTAGAAGACATTAAAATATAAATTATAATTAGTGAATGCAAATTAACTCATACAACATATAATGCGTAATATATCTGCTGATTCTAAGCATTTTTTGTRTACCATGTATTTCATACTGCCCTAAAAAGTCAAATTCAAGTCTAAACCAGRTATTTTTCTGTCATACACATTATGAAGTAACTCTTCTTTTAAACACTGAGGAATTCTTTAACAATATTTTCCCTCAATCAAATTGACCTYTTGCAGATAAATAAGTCAAAGTGCATAATTCTATTGATTCCTTTCTCCTTCTAAAATATTCATTTTTCAAAACAAAAATTTCAATAAAGGACTAAAAAAGGAAAAAAATCCTCTTTAATAATATAGTAAGGAATATGCAATATTAAAAATAAATAGGAAATATTTATTTGACATGCCAAAGTATGAAAATACACTATTGARGTGACCTTAATTTCTGCATCTGATGAGTTTTTATCTTTTTAAGCAGCTGCATTTTATATTTGTAAGTACACTAAGAAAGTTTGATATTCATCTACWGGGACAAAAAAAGTGTAAGAAATAAAACCCTGAAGCTATGAGAATAGTTTATAATTATTTTGCAAAAGCATGTCCTACATTTATGAATAAAAATCTGATTTATAATCCAGATAAATTACTTCTGTAATAACCAGGGGTTGTTTTTCTTCTTTTATTCTTAAAATGAACATAGATCCCAGTTTGCCAGTATTGGAAGATATATACATATTTTAATTGAGACCAATCAAAGCATGCAAAATCTCGCTAAAGTTATAAATCTTACAATGCCTTACATGTATGCATTTCACAAAGCACAGTGTAGTAAAATTCGGTTATAGAGACAGCATAATAAAATATGTTTATCTAGATGTTCTCTTTTATCTGAAAAGGATTTAAATAGCAATAAGATAAGTTCCTTCCTGAAAATGAAGAGCAAGAATGATGTTCACACAACAGAATAAATCCACCAGAAAAAGTGTTGGAAATAGTAATATATGTTCTTATCATATCATGAAGCTAATATAATTTGTTATGCTAAATTTAACTTGAATGTTTCTCATTTATTTTAATTAACTAACACTTGAAAAAGTGTATGCCAAAAGACAAGTAATTTCTCTAGTTTGAAGGGAAAAAAAGATGTTTCGTGTATAGTTGCCTGACACTCTCTTCTTAATCTCACCCTTGCTCTCTCTCTCTCTTTTATTTTTGGGTTTTTTTTACRTTTAGGCAGAATAAACTGAGGTTTACAGTTGCAGAGAATTGTAATGTCTTAGGGAAATCATACCTTCAAATTCCTGGGCCTTGTGAAGGCTCTTAGAAATTTCCCATTGATTTTAGGAATATTTGCCATTTGCATATTTTTTCTTACAAGAAAACAGAGAGTTAAAAAAATTTAGGGATTTCCAAAGTATTATTCCAGCCGTGTGACTTTCTATGAGATTGCTATTTATCAGATAGTTCAGTGTAGTAGGACTATTCTATTTAACACAGGTGTTTGTATATCAAGGCAATCATTGTGTGCTTCTTTTGGCATGGTAGCAAGGAATGGGATATTTGTTTTCAGATTCTCTTGTCTATTGGAAGAATGCCTTCTTTCTCTTGCATTTTAGTTTGGGGTTTTTGTTTGACTGGTGGGTTTTTTTCTTTGTTTTTTGGTTGGTTGGCTGTGTTTTTTCATTTTCTTTATATAGGTCATTTAACCTACTTGAAAAATACAACAGCAATGCACCTTGCAGTTGAGCTTGACTACACTGATAGTTCTTAACTCTCTGAGAAAATAATACCTTAATCCAGATCTGCCCTACAAAGATAGGTTTTTTCCTTACCAGAGAGTAAGTATGWCACAAGGTAGCAGTTGTTGGGAACTCCAAGTACCCTTTTTAATACATTGGTCTTTGATTTTGAGATCTGTGTAAAATCAGTGCTAGGAAAGAARGTGGGCTTCATATTGTTGTTTTGGATCACCTGCAGGGAAAATTGCTCCTTCTTCCATGAGAAAGTACTGGTTGTGTTCACACTGCTTTCATCATTGTAGTCACACATCTTTGCAGTGGGCTTTGACCTCCTCTGGACCTCATTTAGTACCCAGCGAGCTAAATAATTTTGTGTGAAGAAGAAATGAGACCCTGCAATCTAAATATTTTTTTATGTGAAGAAGGAAGGAGACCCAGAAGAAAACTAACATGTAGTGGGAATAGTACAGGTGTTCAGGTCCTGAAATAAAGCAGGAAATAAAATTGAGGGTGTGGAAAATTTTATGGGCACTGCATCTCTGCAGGCCAGCAAAGATGTAGTGAACAGATYAGCGAAAAAACCCAAATTTCTGACTTCCAGAATGAAGCATTGTGGGTGCTACTCTAGAATACTTCAGCATCTAAAAGGAGGTCCATCTGTGATTCTCCTAAGCTACTGATAGTCTCCAGACAATCCCATTTTCATTCAGTCTCTATTAGTGGTACCCAGGACAGGACTGGTTAATTTAAGCAGAGCTGATTATGGAGGCAAAAGCAAAATGGATATGTGGTAGGCCCCAGATAGTTATTTAATACTTTTTTGTCTCTCTGACAGCAAATATAAATAGCCAAAGGAATAAGCCTACACCAAATAAAAAAAGTACATATCTGATATAATTAAAAATCTATAATTTGTTAGAAGATTGTAAAATTCTACTTTGAAATGTTCTGTCCCTTCTAAAACAAGGGTTACTTCTGAGGGATACTATAAACATTAATAATGCAGGTTTCTGCAAATTTCAAGAAATATCTTATAAAAATGTCCAGGGCTGCACAGGCTTGRAAAAGTTTATGTAAAAGCAGAACAAAATTTTTTGGCATTTCTAAGTGTTCTAATAGTTGTTAATTTGTTTAAAGGATGCAAAATTCTTATAAAGGAAACACAACACTTCTATGACTGGACTTTATTTAAATGCCACTTCCTTAATTCCTTTCATTATACATAGTATTTAAGTAGATTTTACAATCCTGAATGTTGAGCTATTTTATCGAAAAAAACCTCCCTACCCTTTCATTTTCTAAAATTAGTTAAGATATAATCTTAGTCTAATACAAGTGATGCATAAACCACTTAACAGTTGAAGCATCAGCAATGTGAAAGAACACTCATTTTTTTTCTACAAATTTTCAAAGACATTAAAAAAAAAAAGAAAAGAAAATTCAAACATAGAGAAAATTATTCTAATATGTCAACAATAAATCTGGCAAAATTCTAAATCAAATAAATCTGAAAAAGTGTGAGTTTTATAATAGTTCTGATTCCATTATGTAGTCTACATTATATCTATAACCTYGTAGTGGGAGTTTTAATACATCTTCATAGGAAATGGAAAAGTAGATCTTGCAGAGCTGTCACATTTCCCCTGTACACTTGGTTAAGGAGGTGGAATGGCAATAACTGGACTCTCATCCTTTGGCTGCACTAGTCTGTATATCCTTACTGACTCATCAAGAAACACTTGCTGTGCCATGGAAAATAAGGGAATTTCACACTGCCTCCCTGCAGCAGTGAAGAAGGAAAGAAAAAATAAATCACTGAGGGTGAAGTGAGGCACAGACATTGGAATAAAACAATTACTGATTTTTCCCTTTTCCTTCTTTTTCTCCTTGTTCAGTCAATGGACGTCCTTCAAAAGGGTGTTTTGAGTATTTAAGCCAGAACTAGAGTATCTCACTAAGCCAGATGAGGCAAACATTCTGCTGAACAACAATCCTCCTGCCAGTGCAATGTATTGTACGCTGATCTTTGTCTAGACTCAGTGTTGTTCAAGTCTTTTTTTCTCCTCTGAAGAAATGTAGCACATGTCATTGCTAAAGCTCAGAAGGTGTAAGTGAAGGCATATTTCRAGGACTCATTGACTGATCAGTCCAGTGGCCTGTTCTTATTCTTTCATGTTGTGCATACATGCTATGCTGTCTCCTATCTCCTAGATATTTTGGATGTCTCATTTCTAGGTAATGTTTCACTCCCCAGACCCTCTATCATTTAGTTATATCAATCAGTGAACATCATTTTGTTTTAGAAAAAAGAAGGGTACATAAGGCTTCTAAACTTGATTTCTTTCCTTTTCTGTACATTCTTAGAGAGGAATACTAAAACCCCCATGTGTCTTCTTGTTTAACTTACTTTAGGCCTTTTTAAGGAACTTACAAGAATGCCCATAACCACCTCTTTTGTTTCTGTTTCTGAGTGACAAATACTGGGTCAGTTACTTATTCTTATAGRGAACAAGGCATTCAGTTAACCTTCATCTGTATTATAAATAGTGGTGCATATCAGGGTTTGTCCTGCAATTTTCACAGATCAAAAATTTCCATGCATATTAATGAACATTTTGGATTTGTGAGAAGTGAAGGATTTAGTTTCTCAGGTAAATGGAATAAGCACCACTTTTTCTGCTATTTCATGAGGCTTTTCAGTTAAAAGCCATTAACTCTCCAATTTTAGGCTTTAATTGAGGAAACCAGATGATGGGTAATCTGCAGTTTCCAAAACTGAAAGGAAGTTTTCTATACAGTACTATTTTTTAAAGTACTAGATGAGACTGAGTGCTATTCTTAAATCAGTTCCTAATTTAACAGAGTTTCTAAGGGAGGGTTTACAGGAAGAAAAAGATCAGTTAATAGCTGAAAAACAGAACACAAATAAATAGGAACTGAATAAGCACCTGAGGACATGGACTTATCATGATGCATGTGGACTTTCTTATCTCTAGTTTTGATTTAAAGCTATAAACATTATTCTTTCTTAGGTATTGCTATAAAGAGACAAGAATTGGGATAGGTGATAATAGAAACAAAACTGTAACTACATAAACAACCCAGCCCTGGATATAAAGCTAGTCAGGAATTAACATATATAGGAAATTCAAAGACTATTAGTTCAACATGGTAAAATATCCAGAGTGAGAAAAAAAATTATAAGCTTCACAACAAATGTTGGTTTAGAAGAAAAAATTAATAGATAATGCAAATTATCAGAGAAAGAAGGATTCAGTTAAGTAGATTAGCAGGTATTATAAGGGAAATGGGTAGTCTTAAAACTTTCATTCTACTTATGCATATCTTACTGTAAACATCTGTAATTTGGGGCTAAAAGTCCAGTTTATAGTGTCAAACCAAATAGAATTAAGTTAGTTAAATGAATTCTGAAACATTAAGTTGGTGGTAAGAATAGAAACTGCTGCACTTAGTAAGGTATAAGTGTTATATAGATGCTCAGAAACTTTTCTCTTTTTGTAGAGAAAAGTGGTATATAGGAAACATTTACAACAATAAAAATGAATCTCTGTGCTATAAATTTCAAGCTAGCTTGAACTTTATTTAGTCCCATACTTCATCCCTGCTCCAGTGAAGTCAACTGGAGCTTTGCCCTTGAATTTGACTGCAGCAAGCTAAGGCTTTAGGCTTAAAAGTTTMTATTGTAGACAGCATTATAGCTTGTTTACTCACTGTCTACCAGCAAAATCAACACTGATGCCAGCAAGCATTCTTAAATGAAATGATTGCTTTCTGGGGCAGAGGGAATGTATGTTGTTTCCTCAAATCTGAAAGCACTTGGATATTTTGCCACTTTGTCTATATTTATACGTTCCTAAGATGCCCTGAATAAAATTGAACAGCTTGGCAAACTGCAGTAGYTTAGAATTTCCATTTTACTTTGTTTTCCTCTAAAAAATGCTTTTTCAGGGAATTTAATATAAAACATTYGCTAGAATTTCACCTGATATTCTAGACACTAAATGCAAAATTAATGTTTAGACAGCAACATATTTCTGTTTATGGTGTGTGTTGTGTGTGTGCATCCCTAAAAATACACATGCTTGCAAATATGTATATATTTTTTTCAGTATGAAATGGAGAAGTTTTTAAAAATTYATCAAATGTATAGGATAGTAGTGTTGCAGTGGTGTTTCTCCAACTTTTTCAATCATATCTTGCTGTCACTAGTTTCTGCTCCAGACCCAGGGTTCATTGCTGAATCCTTGCTTYCTTTTTATTTCTTTGCCTCACATTGTTGCCAGCACCTCCAGTAATGTTGGCCAAATGCCCAAACCAATAATCTAAGTTGAACTCTGCTATCACAGTCCAAAGTTATAAGGATATCTCAGCACCATGCTCTTTAGGGCTTGTGGTTCCCAGTAAATGCAGTCCAGAGTCAAGTTGGCCTATCACAGAACCAGAAATGACTGAGAAGAGATTATTTTTGTTCTAAACCATGCTGGGTCTTGTTTGGAAGGTAATTATACTTCAGCACTGACAGATACCACATTGTTTGAAGACTGCTTAAAAGATGTCATAAAAAATCCAAAAGTTTTGTTTTCTTGTATTTTTAACTCAGTCACAATAATTTTACCATAAACATTAACTCTATGTCAAGAGATTGAAAACATCCTACCTTTTACAGTAAATAAAGCATGTAAACAAGTAAACTGTATACTCATTTTGGTGTCACGTTTTTTCATAATTTCTATAGTATTCTTATGTACAAAAAACTTTAAAGAACAAAAGAACAAAACACATTTAAAGAATATAAATGTGATGTTCATTTCAGCCATGTCATTTGGATTAACAGATCCAGATGTACTACTGTTGGAATAAAAGCATCTAACATCTTAACTCTGAATTTGTTTCTGTCTCAGWAAGCATGAAGCATTATTTTTGTTTAGACTTTGTTATATTCCTCAGAAGTAACTAAAAATTAATCCCTATCCTAAAAAAACAGTATGTACTGCTTTACTTCACTTCCAATAACTTCTTTAATAAATCCTCTAAGTACTGTCTCAGTACTCCAAGGGAGAACACTCTAAAAGATGTAGAATAAAAAACATGAACAGCATCTCAAACAGTGTGTATTGTGTCATGGCCTTGCACTCTGAAATTTTATGTTGTAACTATGTAACTCATCCAATCTGTTAATTCAAAGAAAGTACTGCAGAACTCTGSAGYAARACATACACACYGATAAGCACATTTTAGTCTATTCTTTTCTTTTTTTAACAAATCAATCCTTTCTATACCTGAAAGTTATTGAAAACTCTTAAAATTACTAAAATCTTGTTCTAACTTTCAAATTATGCAAGATCAAATAAAGTCAYGAAGATTCTTAGATTGGTTCTTTATTTCCAGTTACAATAAGGAAGAGGGAGGAAGATATAGTGGAATTGAAGAGTTGGAGCAGAAGAGAACTTTATACAGTTGCACAATATTTTACCTTGGTGAAAGTAAGTTGGGCTAATAAAGGTTTGCAATTTGACTCTTGTTACTAACTGGCCAAAATAGATAGATGTTTGCAGAATTCCTCTTCCTGAGGAATCAGACTTCATTGAGYTTTGGATCATCTGGTGATGG
Source organism: Alauda arvensis (assembly GCA_902810485.1). Lineage (NCBI taxonomy): Eukaryota > Metazoa > Chordata > Aves > Passeriformes > Alaudidae > Alauda > Alauda arvensis. The sequence continues at coordinate 394,877 of CADDXX010000368.1, read as the reverse complement.
TTGCAGAGCTGAGAAAATATATTTCCATGTGGATTGAAAAATGAAGGGAGCGTAACCTTGTCCAGACCTGTGCAACCACCAGTGTTTGGCTGGCTCTCAGAACCAAGACCAGTGAAAAAACCTCCCTCTTCCTGAAGACAGATATAGTTCCAAATTTTTGKTTATGTACATATAATCTGAAAATGTTCATTTGTTCATTCRAAGGAATCRYCATCCAGTAGGACAGAAAACACACAGCAGGACAGAWACTTAGTAAGAGCAAATTGTAATTTAAGGACCRCTTTTTGTTTCAGTCCAYGAAATAGACTGACATTACTGGGTCATTCTTTCTCTTTTTCTATCCCTCTCCTGAATCCATTCAATACCTATCCTTGCTGSTCCAAAACAATCAACTATTATGAAATTTCAGCTGTACCAAYKRYTTAGGATTTTTGGTTACTTTGTTTTCTTATGCTGTACACTGTCAAACACTAAAAATCAGGTGTCTTTTAATGCTGAGCTTCAAATGATGAAGGGTTTGCAAAAAGTAACCTCTCGTGTCTGGCTTRTATTTAATAGTGTAGAAGATATCTGGGACTCAACCACAGCTATTTCTATTTATGCTGACCATTTTGCTTTCTGGGACTTGAGGTGTACGTGGTTGAGAAGCTGCAGAGCAGCTATACCTAAATCTCACTTGCCACAAGGAATAGTGAGTGACCAGGTTAATGACTGAGTGCAATAACAGAGAAAAGCAGACTAGGAGTGATGGTGAGCATAAAAGGTGCAGGAGAGATCTATCATCAAACAAAAGGGTTGAGTTGCCTKAAGTGCTGCCTTTGGAGTGTAAGCATGTTAACTGTGTGGCCATGTCACATCACTGTGGAGGGGATCATAGGGAGTTGTGGGAGATCAGAATGCATCTAATACATTTTCCCTTAGTAAATAAGGAGATAGTAACTTAGAATGCTACCCAAAGTGACAACAGTAAATTGCTTGAGTAGCAAATTATTTTCAACAGCTACTATAGGGTAAAGTCATTTTAATTAGGGGACAGATTAATTTATATTGTTCCATAAATACTCAGAATATGAACATGAATTTTGATGCATTGTCCACCATTAAGATGCTCCTGCTCCACTTTCAGTTACTATGCATTTTTATGGGTCCACTGATATCTAAGGAGACCCACAGAWATATTCCAGGCAAAGATCTTTCCCTATAGTTTGTAACACTCAAATGCAGTTTCCTTCTGTCAAATGTAACTTTTTAGATGCCAGGAGCAAATGTAACATAGCTCAAATAATGAATGAATATTTTGAAATGTAATTTCATAAAAACTTTATGATACCTTCCCAATAAAGAATTTTAGAARCAGCTTAAACTAATAATGACATTTTGATAGCTTGACTGCAGTGGGTGCAGATAKGAGCCCATGGAACAGCTCAGCTGAGATACATGGGAGGGCACTTATTCTCAAGAGAGATGCTGACTAATGCATGTGAGAAAGAAACTGCTGAAATAAATACAGATTAAAAAGAAACATGTGTATGTCATCATACTGGTACATAGTGTGGTTTTAGGTTAATTGAAACCCAGCTAAGATGATTTAAACTAACCTGTCTGGCTTCATCCTAAAATGGATTAAGAGTGTTTCCACAACCTACTAATGACATCCAGCTATTAATCCACTTGAGCTGACAGGTTAGTATCAACCAATTTTGTACCACAACGTATTAATGGAGAACTCCAAATCCTTGTGATTATTGACTTAATTGGATAAAAACAGTATATCAAATGTTCTGGGAGCAATTTTTTAGACCTCAATGAATCACAAGGTATGGGTAGCATGGGCAAAAGCAGCTAGCAGATTGAAGAACTGCATGTACCTATTAAAAATAATTTGCGTATTTACTCTGCACAGAAAAATACTRTAACACAAAGATGTTTCTTTTTGTTCTGATACTTGAAACATCGGTTTTTATTTTTTAGTAATCAGTTATAAAGATTATTTATTGTAAGGGATGATTCCTTTAGGAAATAATTAAGGATAAAGCAGCACCTAAGTAACAAATTTATTTGACTAATAAATCAACTAAAAGAAGAAAACTCATGTGAATATCTATGTAGGGACTACATAATATTTGTGACATGTCTACAAAACAAAAAATGTTAACAGTGCTTTATCTTGTCATCTGTAACAGGAAATTCATAAAGCCATTCATTCAAARCTACTAATGAGTGCATATGAAAATCTTCAACAATATGTAACTTTTATTTTAAAGGGCCCTAAACAATTTGTGGAAGAGGTACATTATTTTTAAGTACAAGTCCACAACAGCATAACAATGAATGTGTGCACTAACTCACAGAGAGTATACAAACTCACTTATTCATCTGACTCATCATGGACAGGCTTAGATAAACCTTTCCACTAATACCATTTATGCAATTAGTGTAGATGACATTTCACCTGACAAGWGAGCAAAACCAGAAAGACAACAGCACTCCAACCTGAGTGCTCTGACAGCACTCAGTCCTCACCTTTTCCTGAGCATCCCCCAGGCCCATGGGTTGGACCCTGGATCTGCCCTCAGGGCTGTCCCCCTGCCCAGAGGAAAACAGGGGCTGTGTGTCAGACATCTGTGGAAAGCCCCAATGTTACAACCACCCAGGAAACAGCCAGGCTGCATGGCACCTTTAGAAACCTTTGCAAAAATATCTTTACTAATGTACTTCTACCACTTAGAATACGTCTTTTAGGAAAGGAAGAATTTTCAACTATTGCAATCAATAATTTACTTTAATGTTGGGAAAATATGTATTAATTGGTAATACAATATTTRTGCATATGAGTTAGTTTGCTATTCATTTGCATCTACAAATAGTTATAGAAGATATTTAGTGAGCAACAAGGGTAAGAAACAGAGATCATAAGACACTACAATGTTTAAAAGCATAATGTAAGCTGGCTTTAGGCTCCTACATCCAGTACCAGGGTAATGGGCACACGGAATGATTTGTAGGTACTGCTGAACAGAAATGCACTAAAAAGGAARAGCAGATGCTTCTTCTAGCACTTTCCAATAGCAACATGGATTTTATGAACATTTTCAGCCTGTTCAACTCTAAACTAACACAGTTCTAAACCTATTAGAATTATCTGAGTTACCTTTTAAAAAAAATATTTTACCTAGCTGAGACTTCCAGACTACAAAATACTGTATCCTATCAATGGCCAAAGAAATTTGAAACATAATTAAGAAGCCAGATAACTTTAATGGCTTAGGTAGTAAACCCAAAAGCTTGGGAGACAGAAAAAAAAAGTGTTAGGTTTGACAAAGAAACAAATCAATAACTTTAACTTGAACAAGTAGTAYTTCTATTATATATTTGTATGCTTGGATATTGTTGGAAGGGTAGAACACTGGCAGCACTCTAGCATAAAAGAGGGAAAAATAGCAAGAAAACTGGGTAGAAAATTAAATTGTTGTTTATTAGCTGAAGCCTGTGATGCAGGTAATATATGTTACCAAAAAACAGCTGCAATCAAAAATAGTTCCTACAGTTGCTTTGTAGCTCTCCACACTTAGTGATTTGTAAATTATGAGTAAACATATGCACTTCTGTAGAGAAAAATCAAAGTAAAAAGTTAGATAAAAGGAAATTAAAAATAAAGAAACAAAAATTACTTTGTCACCCAAAAGATAATTAAGTTTTAAAGAAAGTACAAAAAGTCAGTTCATAGAACACTTTTGAAAAAACACAGTGTAACTCAAGCTAATAAAATAAAGTTGTGGAATATGAACAGTTACTAATTAGATATTGTTAAAGACAACACTAACATTTCAGTCTGACAAATCTAACAAAAAAAAAAGGAACCCTTTTCTCTGATAAAATCAGAGATAAGGTTACATTATTAGAACAATATTCATGCTATTTCTCAACCACCAGTCCAGAAGTAATACAATAGAGAATCATGCATGAACATCCATAATAAAAAGGAATTTAGAACCCATATGGCATAAATGTGTTTTTATGTATTTGGGAGATAACAGGCTTGCAGGTAACACCCCCAGTATCCTGGAACTCRTGTAATAGGTTTTGAACCTGACACAAGCATGGGCAGCCWCTTCTCCAGCAGTTCCTCTTCYTGTGGTTCTAGAGCTGTAGTTTGGTCACTTCCAGATTAAGGTCTTTAGTTGTAGKAGCAACAAACTCTTATTCACATTAGTAAAATCCTTAATGTCAGTGAAGGTATTTGTCTGATGGAGCAATGGAATGACAGACATCCCTSGTCACTTTCAGCAGTTATTATTGAATATCTAGAATAACAGGATGGAAAGTCATAACAAATGCCTTCCTGTTATTTTTTCATGACTCAAAAATTCTCATTTAGTTGCTAGCAGCATYTTTACCATACAAATTACAAATAACAGCATTTAAATGCTAGAGCAGATGATAATAAAATTCCTTTCCATCACCAAGTGGCGTAAGTGCTCTCAATGCTATATACAAATTGTCTTTACTCCAAGGAGTTTGCACTCCTCATCACAAATGACAGATAATAATTTGGAAGACATTCTGATGGACCCACTGACACTGATGGGAAGAATGCCATTTGAAACCTGTGAGATTAATTTTCCAGCCCAGATGTTTTCTCAAATAATTTGTTTCTTCTTCCCTTCCCTGCCCCCCCTCAATTTAGTAAGGTATCAAAAAGCCTTTGCAGAAAAATACCATGTCATAGGAAGGATGTGAACAAAAGGTGACACATTTTTTTGAATTTTCCTTGTCTTGCAGTTTATTGTAGGGTATGKGCCACTCATACAACTGGGACATATTCAAATAACATAAGAGATGCACACCCAAGGGAAGGAACATTTATTAAAAACCCYCAAAAGATTAATTAAAGCACTTTCCATTCAGAAAATCCATGTTAAAATATCTAAAGCAAAGCATTAGCAGAACACAGAATGAAAAGTTAGGAACAGGCTGAGACGACAGAAGATAAGAATGGTGACAAAGTTTGACATTTTATAGGTCATGGAAGGCACAAAGGCAACCTACTTACTTGTTAAACCCCAGTGAAAGTGTAGCCTTCAGCACTGATGAGTAGCAGAACTATRTACTACTTAATGAGTATATTAAGCAGATAAAAACTGCCAAAGAAACTTCCCAAAAGAAAAACAATTATCATTAGGAATTTTATTGTTATTCTGAAGCAGCTGACTTGTAGTCATATAAAATAAAACATAGCTTCAATCTCTCATTTGCCTAAGCTTGTATGAAATGAGAAACTTCAACTTTCACAGCAGTTACACATCAAGTCCTTTTATTTGATGCAAGCCAAATTGCTCTTGTCTTCTTAATGCCAGAATTTTTATGTACCTAAGGTGCAYGCTGTAATCTGAAAGATTGTGTCTCATGCCCATGCAAGATGAAAGCTGCAGAGTCATGCTATGCTGCTCTGSGAATTTCATGTAGTACTCATGCCGTGAATAATGGAGGTAAAAGGATCTGGTTCATATAGAGGGCATATRTGAGCTCACTCTCAGAGCCTGGCACTCTCAGGGAATCCTCTTGTGAGCTCTGAGGTGGTGTTTTTCAAGGGCCCCCTGARTGGCCCACTACGCTCTGACTGGTCAGGAGATGCTGTCCTAAGGGAACGTGTGAGTGTGCTGTAGTGGGGCACACTGAATGCAGTCATTAGGTCTCYCCACAATAACCAGTGGCTGCACGTCATGCTGACTTGCTATTCACAGCTTGATGAAAAGGCCTAGTGACAGATGAGAAGACAAGCCTGTGACCACCTTCCTTCATGTTATTTTATATGCCAGCTTGCTATTTTGGTCTGCTGTTGTAACCAGACAGCACTCATCRCTTCATTCTTTTACATGCTCTCTGACCATGAAATACAAAACATGATGTACCTAAATAAAAAAATTAAACTTTGCAGATGATATGAAATGCTTTTTTCTTTCAGGTAAAGGTGCCCTCCACTGACATTTTGAACTACTTCATTTTCTTTGTCTAACAATCTCAGTCACTTCTCACCAYGAATTTGTACACAGGACCTTGTGTAACACTGTGGGTTTTATGTCCATATGTATACTAGCGAAGAAAACTCTAACTGACATTAATAATTTCTATTTGTCTAGAGAAGCTTATTTTAAATCCCTTTTGGATGGCTGTCTATAAGCTACTGCATTAAGGAAAACTTCAGTGCTTCCACTTTATTCTGCCTGTTTCTTTGGTGCTATTCAAAGTCTCAATGAAAAGCCCCTCTTGCAGTTCTGCAGTTAAAACAACAAAGCACTGCCTATGTTTCTTCTTTAACACAGCTCTAAGGATTTATTCTTTGCTCTTTTATTCTTCCTTTTTCTGAAGTTTTCTTGTCCTTTTCCCCTTTAAAATCTCTTTATCTAAAGCTGAATTAGTTTTCGCAGCTGGTTGGCAAACTGCCATAGTTTTCTGCTCTGACACTTATTTGTCATTTTCCAGTTGCCTTCAAACTTTTTACTTTTCTTAGATTCTATTTCTTTTTCCTCCATCAGACATTCATTGGTTCAAGTATTAGTCATTTTAATAGAAAAGCAGAGACAAATTCCTCCCAGGAGGGAGAATTCTCTATGTTGACAAAGGGAAAAAAAAAAATACTATGAGATTTACCCATTGAAGATTTCCAAATTGACAACTTTATGCTTTTTATAGATATTTATAATTTGATCTTACTTTCAGGAAATGAGTATGCAAATCTGCTACTGTATTTATGCTCTGACCTAAGAGACAAGAAATTTGTAGATYTTCCTCACAGCTTACTATTTTGCTTTATTCCCTCTTAGTTCATTGTAGCTTTAGAAYAGTAGAGATTAAAGATTTGTTTATTTATTTTTCATATTCTGCAGCCTAATTTCTCAGCTAAGRGTATATACAAAATTGCTAAGCTATATCTTAGGCCTCTACTAAGAAACTTCTTAAAACAAKTTGTCAACCTTTATATAAGATACAATATAGAGTAATACATTTTAATGAGAAATAATAAGAAAATTTCRATTTGCATCATTCTTTGGAACTTAACAGAATTTCTTCTCTTATTCATTGTTTACTATGGATGTTGTGTGCCAAGAATCTCATAGATTGTTGTACCAACAGAGAGAGAGAAAAAAATAGAGATTGAGCCTATGAAAAAGACTTTGAACATCAGTATAGGGGTTTATGTAGGCACTGTGCAGCCATTAATGTGACCACTCAAATAATAAGAATAGAATATTTAACAAAACTGTCAAGGAGTAAGTGCCCAAATATARCACCTTTATTTTCTGTTCTTTACTGTCCAGTTTTTAATCTCTTCCACATGAGGAAAATGCATCAAAATTCTTCACCACCAGACTGAGCCCTTTCTTTCTGATGTGGCTGCTGTAGAGGCATTATTACAATTACTGCTTATAATAATTGCTATGTTAATTACAATTTACAATTATATGGACACTGCACCTTCACTTTCTTTGGAAGTGGAATAGAGTATTTTTCATACTTGCAGAATGCAAATGGTAGGCATTTTTACCATCTCTTTCGCCACAGCTTGCTGGAGTAGGTTAGAGGGCTGCACACATTGTCACATCATGGCAGATTGAATAGAGTTAAAGCAGATGAAAAGAGAGGCCATATCTAAAGAAGAGAAAACAGGGTTACAGCTTTCACAGCTTTCTYATATGTGAGGTCCAAGAAATTGGCTCAGCTCACTGTGAAGTGGTGAATACTGGCAGCAGCTGTCCAGTAAGTGGAAGCTGAAGTAATGATTACCCTTGTGGTCTGAGCTCCTGCAGGATGTGCCCCAGCTGACTTCAATTGTTAAAAGTTACAGYCTAATTAAACCTTACTGCTTGCATCAAGTATTTCTTCCTATGTATCTGGGCCAATGTCTTGTGTTTTTATCATTGTTCACTGGTTTTCTACTTCTACACATATAGTATCATGTCTTTTTCCTTTTAATTTCTCCTAGCACTCTGCTATTTTTAAAATTAAAATAACTTTATTATTTAAAATTGGCCATTTTGGAAAAGAACTGAGTCATAAAAATTAATATTAAGCTTGCATTTAGTGCATCCTAAGTATTATTAAACATTCAAAATACTGACTTCAGGTCAGTGATGCCTGTTTCAACAAGTTTGATTTTTTAAAAACCATATTAAAATATTTGCAACAAGCTTTGACTCGTGTCAATATTTTTTAAAGTTTTGTCATAATAATAGTCAATTAAATGAAATTAATGCATCTGCAAAAATCACAGTAAGTCAGTATGAAATTAGGATAAAGAGATTTAAAACACTCAGATACTCCGAAGTAACTTTAAATGGTCTTACATAARATAAATGCATTCAGAGTGGAAAGCATTGCACTAAAATAAGAAGTCTGAAAAAATTAGTAGAAATTGCTCTCATTTGTATTTTTCAAAAATCTAAGTGTAAATTTCAGGTTTCTGATATATTAATTTTACTTTATTTCAACTTAGTATTTAGTTTAGGTCTAAATAATTAGGAAAATGCATATAAGTTTGAGACTGTTGAAGCCCTAAGTATATTAGTTTATATTTTATGGTTTTTGGGTTTTTTTTTTGTTTTTTTTTTGTAGGCCTGAAGATATTCAATGGTCTGTTATTCCCTGTATTTAAAGGTTTAATTTCATTCATACATGCAATACCTTGATGATCAGGCTGAGTTGCTTTCTGTGGAAAGAACAGAACAGCAGGATCTAGTCAAAGATGGTATCCCAGTATTTTGGTTTGGGGGAGTGGGGAATATGAATTCTTAGATAGTGAACAGCTGTAATATAGATAAAGTCTGAGTGCTCTAGCTTGCTGTCCTAATCTGAAAGAATCATAAAATCATAGCATCATAAGACCTTAAGGGTTGGTAGGGACCTTAAAGATTGTTTAGTCCCACCCCCCATCAAGGGCAGGAACACCCTTCACTACAACCAGGTTGTTCAAGGTCTTATCTAACCTATCCTTTTAATGTATTATTTTAAAAGTAATTTTGTATCTGTTTTCCTTAGCATGAAACCGAAAAAGAGAAGACTCAAACAGAAACACATTTTTTTGGGTTTAAGCAAAATATAGTAATAAATATTAGGTTCATAATATCTAYGTTTATTTAATTTCTCCATCCAAACTCAGTTTTTTTGTCCTTGATCTGGTCTTCATACTCCTGTCTCTTTAATTGTTTCTTTAGCAAGCCTTCTAAAGTTTCCTCATCCCAGTTTGACTTACTATRCCACCTTTTTTCTCTGCATGATCTGTCCTGGACCTTCTCTTTGTTCAGTTTATTCAGTTTGTTATGATTTCAGAATTTTGTATGTCAGCTGACAACAATAATTTTGCTAAGCCATTCCATCTCTCYTCTTTCACTTTCCAATCCCACAGCATTCTTACTCCATTACTCTGTCTCCAGTCTTATATTTTTTACCCCAGATTTAGTCACTAGATTTCTTAGCTTTTATTTGCAAATTCCTGTATAGTTGGTTAATTCTTGAAGGATCATTGATTATAGCCAGAGAAGCCACTGTGAAACTGGGAACTTTTTAGAAAAGGTAGTTAATTTGTCTCCCCAAACCAGTTGTGATGTTCAGTATCTATTTGAGTGGGAGAAAAAAAAATAAGGGGAAAAAAAAAAAAAGAGCAGTCTTAAGGCATTCTTCTTGCTCTTCTGTTGATAGCAGAAATTATTCWGGAATTTACAGATGCCAACAAAAACATCCAAAAACATATAAAAGTATCAACAAAACACTCTCAGAGCAGGGAGTCTCGCAAATATGTAATATCATCAAGGAATGTCTTCCAGATTTTGAAATATCACATACTTAAGTGTCTTCCTGCCAAAGCACTGCTCTAAAACATTAATATTACTTCCAGTTTTTACTCCCTAGACAACGTTTCCAATAAAGAAAATAGCTTCTCTGAGTCCCTTTTCTCTGCCACTCACTCGGAAATAGCCCAACCTGAACACATTAACAAAGTGTTTTGTTTTGTCTAATCAAGTCACAGTTTATAAGTAGCCATCAGCATAGCAGAGAACCATTGAGAATATMGGTTTTTCAGTGTATATTTCTGCATTATCTGGCAAAAAACTAGATAAACACAAAATAAGATTAGCTTTTCTTTCAGMAGTGGGACTCTGACCTCTTGCCAAGCTCAGCTGGGAAGGAAAGTCCTGAARAAGAGAGAGCAGAGAGAGAGGAATTCCTAGAGAAAGCTATGTTTGAGAAGTATGCAATTTACGGAATGTTTTTACTTCAYCTAAGCTCTAAGATTACAGAATKATCTACTAGGAAAAAGGAGGGCTGRACACTGTGTTGTATCTTTCTCAGAAAGGTTATAAGTTCATTTAGAGCAAGAGAAGCTGAGATAATGGCTGGTTTAGGGCCAAACCATTCAAATGTTGGTGGAAACACAACATTCTTCTATCTGAAATACAGCAYTGATAAGACAACATCTACTCCCATATGAGAATGTTTCAAATGAATTAGCTAAGTAATTTATGTCATAAGTCTGAAAGGAACTAACGAATTGTTGCCAATTTTTAACTTATCTTGGAAAACTGGGGAAGAGTGAGATTTGCAAAAATTGTCCTATTATCCAGGAAAGGTTATAACATAGAATAAGAAATTAACTATCCTACTCATCATTTCAGGTATATAATGGATTTTTTAATTTGTAACTTTGCTGAAAATGAACTAGAGATTATAAATATAATTACTACAAGTCAGATTGTCCTWTTTATTTACCTTTTTTTGTTTTGTGACTTATGTCTCTGTTAGATTTTGGTTTTGACCAGGGTATGGGATGGTAAACAAAGTATGGAGGTACACCTAGATTTAATTCACTTACTACATGAATAAAAGTTTTTTTTTAATCGAATACTTGCATGTTAGGAAATTGATAGGCGTGATGTAGTAGGATTAGATACTRTTTTGATATTGATATCCAGGATCTTTTGGATACCTTTCTTTGTTCCAGTTCTAACCTCTCTCTACCTGTATTTTATAGCCCTGATTTCCAGATCCTTGAAGAGAAAGAACAAAGAAAAAATTTTCATAAATTGTATGCAAAAATAATTAAAAAAAAAAAAAAGGAGTTTGGGTTTCTTAAATGATAATTCTTATTTCCACAAGAAAATAGGGAACTCAGGGGTGAACATTATGAAAATTGCTGAAAAGAAGCTAGCTTTATCAATGTATATTGTATGCAGTTTGAAAACTRTTATATATATAATAATTTAATTACTAAATTATTAGATTGGCAGGCTAATAAAATGCAATGAATGGTCACAATTATGGCAATCCAAATCAAGTGATTTAAAATGTTAGAAACTTGATTTAATATGTCTRACTGAAGAGGAATATGTCATGAATTCATGAAAGCAGTTTGTATCTACAGAATATCAAAGCTGTCTTAAAATAACAACGACTAGAACTAGATTTTAAGTATTACATTAGATCACATCCTCAGTCTGAGCTTTCTGTGCTGCTGTGAAAAGAGAGCTAACAAAATCTTTGAATGAATTATAAAGGGGAATGAAAATGAGAAATGCTGGGGAACATATGCAAAAACAAACAAACAAACAAACAAACAAACAAAAAAAAAAATAACTAAGGCCCGAGAACCCCCAACCTCCTATTACTCACACCCCCCCAAAAAATCCCCAAATAATACAGAAAAAAACCCCAACAAACCAAGACCCAGGAGCCCCAAAACCAAGATTACAGACCAAGATTGCAGTACAGTGTGAGGTGTAAGTAATTAGATTTATCTGGTGTATTGAAGGGAAGTCTAAGAGGTTGATAAATTAGTAGAAGTATTTAAATGTGGGATTTATATCTGACATAATGGAGCTTTTTGATCATGCAGTCAGAAACAGAACACAAAATAATTACTGGGAATTGAAATTAGGGTAATTCTTCTAAAAATAATACATGGAATTATAGGAAGGTTTGGAATGGTTATGGTTTCCTTAAAGCAGAATTAGACAATTTCCTACTTGAGGAAAACATTCTACTAGTGGAGAATATAGAGGGCTACACTGAATAATTATGATGTCCTTTCTGGTCTTTGATTATAAGACTCAGTCCCCATTATGCTTTGGGCTTRTAAGGAAAAGTAGAGAATTTTAAAGTTGTAGCAGAATTTAGTCCTCTCCTCAATYTCACCTGCTCACCTCAGAGCAACACACTATGTATAATAATATCTGATATTTTAGTCTCTAAAGTCAAGAGGTTTTGTTCCATTTAATACGAATCTGCATTAATGTATTGTGGTTAAAGATTTTTTATTTTTTCTCTCCTCTGGCGGATAGAATTGGTGATGTTTTGAGAAAGGACCACATAAAGGACTACAGTTTCAATAGTATAAAAAAAACCCTAAAAATAATTGTTTTCTTCATTTCACTTTGCAAAAAATTTCTGCCCAGCTTGCTTTGCAGAGAACTGTGGAGTTTTACTTACCTTCCAATCATGGAGACAGTTCATTAGTCATATCAAGTCTAGCTGATTATCTTGTCTTCAGGAAGCTCGGTGCTTTCTAATGTTTTTACTCAGGATATATCTATGAGGGTTTTTGTCTCAACTTGAAAAATTATAAGATTATTCACCTATAAGGAAGGGCTGAGAGAATTGGGTTTGTTCAGCCAGGAAAAGAGAAGGGTTTGGGGTGGCCTAATTGTGGCCTTCCAGTACCTGAATGAAGAAGGATCTTTTACAAGAACACGACAGGACAAGGAGTGTCGGAGTTATCTCTTCTGAGATTAACCCCGGCAGTGTAAATTTTCCTTCTCACTGGCCCTTGCTTGAAAGAAGGAATCGGAGAACATCTGGATTGCGGACTGCAGATGTTTATTTTACAAATCTTATCTCTAAGTTCTTTTTGTCCAGCGTGAAGTTCACAAGCAGCTGGAAAAATGGTTTCTTCCCCGCCCACGACAGTGAGTGTGGGCTATAAAAGTCTGGGCTTTTATAAAATAAACTACGTAAACATTGTTTTTCTCTAAACACCAATAACTAAAACCCATGTCATGCAGTGAAATTTTACCTTTACCAATCCTAAAAACCCATCACCCTTTGCAAAGAAGGAAGAGGAAGAGGAAGACAGAAACGTGCTCTTATCACACTGATCTGCCTCCATCTTTGCCCCATTTATGTCTATGTAGCAAAATCTAAAAACCCTTCTACACACCCAGTGACATAACAAAATCATACCAATCAAACCCTTGTGACCTCCAAATCCTCTGACAACCCTGACAGTGCTCTTTCCATGGGCTGGGACCAAAAACCATCACTGTTTCAGGCACAGGCCAGGGAGGATTCACCCCCCTGTCCAGACTCCTGCCCATCAGGAGAACCAGAGAGATACTCTGGTTCGCCACAAAGGAGGAATGGTTTAAACTGAGGGTAGGTTGAGATTAGACATTAAGAAAAAGAAAAAAATATTTCCTGTGAGGGTGGTGAGGCACTGCAAAAAGCTGCCCAGAGAAGCTGTGGATGCCCCACCCCTGTATGTGTGCAAGGCCAGGCTGGATGGGGCTCTGAATAACCTGGTTATTTAGCTCTTGTCACATAAAAAAATACAATCATAAAATAATATACTACTTTTTAAATTAAGTAATTCCAGAAACTCAGATGTTCATCCCCAAATTGTATTGAATAAAATCACATATATGAATAAAAACCTATGTCAGTTACACTCTCACTGTTCTTGAGAGTCAACAAGTTTCATGACTATGGGACTGTGGACAGAGGGAAAGAATACTATAGTTATGGTCCTCCTGGTAATATTTCCMTATGAAAAGAGCTTAGAAATCTTACCACACTGAATAGTTGTGCTCCCTTGTTCTTGCAGAAATWTCCTGAAGAAATTTCCTGAAGGCCAGCTGCAGAATTCATAAGGTCTCAGGTATGGATGGTCATCCAGAACAAATGTTWAAACTGAGTCCAAGCAGAAATTTAAAGCAAATTTTGTCTCTGGAGTCCAAAACAAATCTACCCTGCACCAGAAAAAAAMCATTTCTGATTTTACTCTGGAGTTTCCTCAAAGTGGTAGTAATACTGCAGAATGATTTTGCCATGTAGTTGATTAATCTGTCAGATATTTATTTATTAGTATCTTAATATAATATACATATTAATTAATATTTTTGCATATCATAGTTTGATATGCATTGCATGTTATAAGTGTTGCTATAAACAATAGTATTTATTATTGTGTTATTTAATCTTGTTCAAATCTAGGCTTTTTATATAATTTTTTTTCAGCCCTATAAAAAAGAAAACAGATTACAAGCTTGTTGTCTAGGTCTCCTTGAAAAATGGAGAGTCCCTTGCATCCATAAGTATTTTGCCCATCTTACAGCTCTCTCCCAGGCACCTTTACAAGACAACTGATTCTCAAAAAAATCTATTTGCCTCCAGTGACAGCAAGGTTAGCACAAACAACCAGCTTAGCCTGGAAAAATAGCTTTTAGATGGCTGTGAGAACTTTCCCAGTCTAAAATGCAGATTTTTTTTTCCTCTTTTCCCTGTAATAACTACATGTATAACTATATAATGCAAGGCTGAGAACGAGGATGTTGTGTTTGAAAACATTTCCCTTTTATTAGACAACATTTGTGTCAGGAGATTGTGGGATTCTGTTTTGGGTTTTTTTTTGTTTTAACAGCTATCACAAATTATCAATAATGTGTCAAAAGCATACGGAATAGATTTTTTAAATTTTTTTAACAGATAAAAGGCAGAAAAGTTACCATACTGGAAACAATAACATGATTTGCAGATCTATGTTATTAACAGTTGTATGTACAGACCCAMGCCAACTGCAGGGAGCTATCCTGAACATGATATGAAGACATAATCATACGGTAGGGTTTAGACACTTGCGTGTTAGAGTGGATATATTTAGGCTGGGATTGAAGGTTTCTTAACGGAGAGGTTTCTTACCACTAGAGGGCTCAAAATTGCTGTGTGATTTTATGTATGAACACATATACATATTTATACTTAYGTACTTTACAAGGTAAGTCATTCATATGCATGTGTTTTAATTGTCTGTACACAGGTAGAAGCACACACATACGCACATACTTGTATTTTAATAGATGATTTTTTWWAATTTTATTTTAAAGACTATGGTCTTATTAAATGYAATTCAGATCCTAGAGATTTTTTATAAAACTGAAATTCACCAAACACAAGTGATATTCTACTTCATTTTCATAAAGTAATTACARTTTTTAACTYCATTCTCCACTGGTTGGATTTACCCAGAGTGTTCATTTCATCAAACTGAATATTGAAAGCAATTACAATAAAATAATGTTCAAACTTCCATGACCAATGCCTGCTGTCATCATATGTTTTATTAAGGTATGTAGACAACATTGAATAACATGGACACAGTTAATTCTTTCATAAATTACTTTCCAGAAAAAGTAATGCAGTGTTGCRGAATTGATCACACCAAGCATTTTTGCTTGATTATATGACTTAYTCTCCTGGGAAATCTTAGAGACTCTAAAGAAATAAAATGTTCATGGAATGCTGACTCCTCTCCTTCACTAATGTGACAATTGTAACGATGAGAGAAATGGCTTTCAACCATTTTTATCTAATCCATTTTGATGTAGTGCATAATATTTGGAGGTAGTGCAATCCAGTTYCCCCACACTATGACAATATAATACYGRAAAATTTACCCAYAAAGTCCAAAAGATAATTAACRAAATTTAGACTTGAGAAATRCAAAAGTTTAAGGTATATTTTCTATACATTTGCAAAGTAATATCTATTTAAGAAATCTGATCAACAAAACGGTATTTCAGGAACAATGAAGCTTCAGAATATAACAATTAAAAATAATGTATGTTGTTGTAGAAACAGGAGCACAAAATGTTCTACAGGCATGTATTGCTGTAAATAATAAAGAATGTAAATAATTTCTTCAGAATCTTTGCCTGTATAGAAAATTTTGCAAAAACATGAGAAAAGAGAAGATATGTTTTTGAAGCACTTCAGTGTTTTGATTATGTGTAAAAAATTGTGTTGAATGCAATCATATATATGAATAAAGACTACTCAAGTGAATGGACATTTGCATAACAAAATTGAACAAAATCTTACAGGGTTTCATACAAAATAATATCTTYRAATATGGCAGAACCACGTGGCTACTGCCTAAATTGTGATTAGTGCAGTTAGATGCTAAAAATTGAAAAAAACCCTTAACATGTTAACTTCCTAGAATTATCACCTTCTATTGTTTTCTTAAATTGTAAAAAGTTGTACCAAATGTTTCATCTTTATAAAATGTTAAATTCATAAAAGAGCCCAACAAGTTAATTTAGGGGGTGGAGGGGGGAGAATTCACACTAAATAGTATGCTGGAATGACTAGTCTATTGCTATATAAACTTAGTTAAGCTTTAAAATTACAGCTTAACACATTTACTTTAAAAATGAGAAATATGTGGAAATAGCAAAAGTATTTTTGCTCTAAGAATTTTAACTCTTGCATGTTTTGTTTTGAAAATTAGCTTTACTGATTGTGTATGATGTTAGATTAGAATCATAATGTTTTAATGAAATCACTATCATCTTCTGTGTACTCTTTCTGTGTCTAATGCATTCTTAGCTTATCAGTTTGTTACTCGAACTTGGGAAATAACCTGACACACTGGATGACAGATATTAAAACTGGGAGTTTTACTGACTGGATTGGCAGACATATTCATCACATCACCTTTAGTTCCAAAAGTAATCTTGAAACCAATAAAGCAGACTGGAATATGCTGAAACTACTTTTATTATACAAAAATTAAAGGTTTTATAACATTAAAACACATTTTCTAAACTGGAAGATCCATTTCCCTAATGCTTGATGCCAATGAATTATGCCAGGAATAAGGTTCTATCCAAGTGGATTTACCTGTTCCATTAGGTTCTTAAGAAAAAAGCATCCTTATCATATCACACCACTGTACAAATTGCTCTAGTGATTTCACATATATATTATTGTCCTCSACATAAGAAGAGCATGTAACTATTAGAAAGCACTCAGAAAAGGTTGACCAAGAGGGTGAAAGGCAGGGAGAAGCAGCCAGGGTCACTTAGTTTGTTGGAGCTTGGAGAAGAAAAGGCTGAGAGAAAACCTYWTCTCAGTCTTCAATTTCCTCAAGAAGAGCAGTAGAGGGGAAGGTGCTGATCTCCTCTCTCTGGTGACCCGTGATAGGACATGAGGAAATGGAAKGAAGCTCCRTCAGGGGATGTTCTGACCATAACCAGACCAGGAAAAGGTGCCTCTACTGAGAGGGTGRTCAGTCAMTGGAATGGGGTTCCCACAGAAATGGTCATGAAACCAAACTCAAAGGAGCAGCTGAAATATGCAAATATTTATTAATAACAATCATAATATGGRAATAGGAGTGATTTTCATCAAGATCCTACATAACACAGGAACTGTACTGGATACAAGGAACTACAAATACGAATTTTTTTACAGGAGTGAGGACTGGGACTCAACYATATTGATGATATTTTTTACCACTTTCAAAGGAAGTGTATTATTTTTCATCTGTTGWCAACAATGCACTTTCAAGTGGAACGGAGTATGATAGTTTTAATTAACCTTTTCTAAATTAGATGATATTTAGGTTTTAATCTCCACATAACATCTAMATGACAACCTTACAAGCAAGGTTGTCATGAATAGCAATCATATATAATTTCTATATCTGTAACGAGTCTTCTAAAATATGAAATTTTCTTCTTACAAGTGCATTATAGGTAAGAAAGTTGACTTCCCATTATTAAAATGTAGTTTTTAGATCAATAGTTAGTAATCTAGTTTGCTCTCCATTTTTGAATATATTCCATAATATTATTGCCATGACACACTACTGAGTTAAGAAATGCCATATATTAACCAAACTTAAGTGGATAAACCAACAAATAGAAGCAGAAATTCTGAACACAGCTTTCAATAAACTTCATTTTTAAGAAATCCAAACGACAAAACAAAACCATGGTAAATATGGGGTTTAGGAGATTAAAACCCTTTTCTATTAACACATACAAAGATTAGAGTTCATTTCCATTTTAAATACATACTGACATGCATACCAAGTGGGGTAAACATGTAGGACAAGATCCCGGGGCTCAGGATTACAGGGATCTAACAGCAGTCAATCCAAAGCAAAGACAGCATGCAACAGAGGCAGGAGGTCCACTTATAAATACCTTTGTTGTGAGCCATGATGAATCTGCAAGCATTGTTGCTAATGCATTATGATCCTGTTTCTGGTGTTTTTTTTGTAATTTGTACTTTTTTTACTTTTCATCTCACTTGCAATGACTCAGTTCTGCAGCAATTTTATTTTTACTGTTTCAASATATTTTTTTTCTGTTCTGGAGGAAACAACCTCAACCTTTGAATGAAAATAAGAATGAAAAGAAAAATACAAACATTTAGACATTTTGGAACAGGAGTCCTCCTACTTGGCTGAAATAKTACAAAAAATATTCTGAAAAAATTGCACAGGAAAAATAATCGGGCTTTTTAATAAATATAATGTATAACTTTCTATAATAGCTTATTTAGATCTGTTTATTATCAACATAACGCATGGCTATGTAAAGATTACCACCTTAACTTGTTATTTTAAATTATTGGAAACTGCATCCTTAGTCTTCATTTTTGCAACTGCCAAATTTTAAATTATAYAACAGCTGTTATTTTGTTTATATATGATTAATTATAAATTTAAAAATATATGCTCCTAAATACTTTTTTTATATGTTCCTATTACATATCAGTAAATATTTCTATTTAAAATTAATTCAAATTGCCCATCACTGGAATATGACAAGAATATCTCTTATTGCATTGCAGTCTATGTTAATGTATTTTATATAACTTCTTCACTCTCTTCACTGTTTTTTCCCTGAAGTATTTTGTATTGAATGACTTAAACCCTCTTGAAATCAATAAAATAGTTTTCATCCAGTAGATCCATGGACTTCTATTTTCTAGAGCATATGAGTTGTTCCATTCACTTTGGCCATGCACCCACTTACAAACACAAATAGCAACCTCATAAGTCTAAGTGAAATATAAATCAAAATCAGTTCTATTTTTCAACTAGCATTGAAGTAGGAAAGTGATTTTATATCTTATAAGTGATTAAAGTAAAACTGATCTAAAATTTTGGCACCTTTTCATGTTTCCAGTACTGCTTTCACTGAAACAAAATAAAGAGATGAATAGACCCCAAAAGTCATTAATAATCTGCCACCACTTCCTTCTGGCTCAAAATGGTGACTAAATAATTCAGATAGACTTGTACTACTGATGAGCTGTCTGTTTTAACCTCACTGCAGTAAGGAACACCCTTTGTCTCAAATAGGCAGCATTATGCCTAATCCCTGTGTTTTTTCTGGGGCCAGATAGCCTTTGTGTGCAGCTGACACACAGATACATGTTTTCATGGCAAACCCAGGATATGTGCCAAATCATTCTGGCCAATTTATCCTGGCAGTCAGTTTTAGCTGTTTACCCTCCCCCATCAGAAGACTTACCAGTTCAGGGGTATTTTGTAGGAATMAATTTCAAGTGGGTAGAAAAATTATGGAATCACTAAATTTTGTTAGTGAAGTGAAATAATTTATTGAAGAAGAAATTCTAAGGTATTTGCTGAACTTCAGGGAGGAATCTCTTAAAGTTACCATTGTATTCTGAAAGGTATTAGCTATTTTCTAAAATCTTGCTATGCTGAAGATCTAATTTGTAATATACTGGCATATGAATTGTTTTATAGTAAGCATTTAGAAAGTGCTTTTAAAGACATCTAGGTCTCCATTTCAAGAATATTAGAGACTCTTCTTTTCTTGCCTTTCCATTGGCAAAATTTCTACCATTATAATAGTATTATACTTATAAAGCTAATTTCTGCTGKAATAGCTTATTATTTGGAAAATTGAAAATAAATTATACAGGACAAAATGGAGTTTGTTGGTGGTTAACAGTAGGAGAGTTTACCAATACAATTTTACTAGKATATAGTTGTCTTTAATAATCTCCAGTAGTAGACATTTTATTAGTGAGCAAAATGATCACAGCAATTCAAATTTCGCTATATAATTTAATATAAATTTTGTTTACAAGAGAAAAAAAATCAGTGCCTTTGTCATTATTGCCTCCTTATTTTTCCTTTGTCCACTGTGCAATGTTTACTTTCTGTTCCTTTTCCAGGAAGGTTTCCAATCTTCTCTTCTAACWTAACTTTTGTATATGAGTTGAACTGTAGTGAAATTCTGAACCAATCCCAATTAAGGTAAGACTACATTATTCCAGAAAGGTGATCAAGCTTGACAACAGAATCTAAGAAACTAATTTTGCTGTTAATGTATCTTTTTCCTCACTTATTGTAAAGTGCCAAAAATTCAAATAAATAAGACAGTGGGCAAAATGACATAAAGTAGTAGTAGTGTTAGAGCRATTATAATAACAGATTGGAAATAGGTATGCTGATTTCTTGAAAAATACACTGTTCACCATACTGTTAAAGGAATGCATGCTGAAGCATCTGGAGTAATGGCTGGCTGAATTCAGTTTGTAGAAGACAGGCTCCATCAGCGCCCTTTTGTAAGATGGTAACAAAAGGTACACAATCAGTAACACTGTAAACTGACAAAGCTACACAAGGAAATCCTCACATACGATATTACATTGTTTCATTACAGTGGCATTACTCATTACTCATCGTTTATATCTGTTTTAATCCCTTAATATCAATTTTCTATTAAAATCAAAATAACACACACACACACACAAACCCTAGAGAAAAGGCAAGATTTCAATTGGAAGGCAATTGAAATCTAGTTTTTCTTTTATTTTTATTCTGAGAAATGAAAAGTCTTTAAATTACTGTACATAAAGATCACCAGGGGGATGACTTTTTGGGGTAGGTGTTCAGCCACTGGAGTTTCAGATATCTGGATCCACAATGTCAATTCTTTGGGAGAGATAAAAAATTACATTGTCTTGAGGCTATTACAGTTTTCAACACTGAGATCTGGGTAAGTCCTCAGGTAACCCCTTAGAAATCTGACCTACAGATTCAGCAATGAAGAACTCAGATCAATTCAATTCCTTAATCCTGAAGAAAAGATCCAAAAAAAGGATCTGTGAATTTTGATGAGCTTTGTCAGAATAGGAGACAGGTGAACCTCTTTGCTGAGGGAGAAGAAATGGGAATTGATTTCCTACAAACACTTCCTCCTTCCACCACCAGAAAAATAATTTTAGCCAACATATTCACACTATGACAAATAGTAGGGTCACATTTTTACTGATTTAAAGTTATCATCCTCAGTTTCCCAGAAAAATAAAGCTAATACAAAACAATGAATCTACAATATGAAAAGGTATAGCAGTTAGTTGTCCATGCTCTTTTCAGTGAAGAGTATGACTATTACCACTTGGCTTTTAGTTCTGCAGTGCTTATAATATAGTAAAAGTAATGTAAGTGTGGAAAAGCAGATAATCAGGTCATTTTCTGTCTAATATGTGTTCAGCTTTTTTCCCAAATGCTGGGTTTGATTTTTTTCAGGTTAATATTGCTGGAATCTTGGAGAAGTTCCAGTGAAACTAAAAAATATTTACTGATGAACAAATTCTGCAACATTTAAACAAGCAACAATTGGATAACTTATTCAACAATAATAATAGTTTAACTGGTAGATTATTGCAGGAAAAAAGTTTCATAAACGGAAGATGGATGGTAAAGACTTGAAAGAATCTTTGGAGTTCATCACTARCTGTAATTTTAGTGAAGCCAAAGTTTACAGGAGTCACAGCAACCATCCAGTACTGAAAAGTTGCCAGTCCTTTTGGACAAAGACAGAATCTGTTTTCTTTTACCTAGCCAGGATGTTTAAGACRTATCATTTTTCATCTAATGATTATTGAACTCTGTCATACTTCCCATAAGGGGAAAAATGAACTCTTCATTCTGGTAGTCAGATGAGAACTATCCATCACCTCTAAAAGAAACAGGAGGTTGAGTCTTGTTCCACAAAGTAGACTTTATCAGATTAAGTGATGTTTACTAAAACTTCTCCTGAGTTCTTCTGCTGATTTCTATTTGTTAAYATATATGCCTATTTTCTCCCAGTTCCTAATGCCTTTCAAGTCTAACCATAGGTTTCATGTCTGTGGGAGAGATTAATTTGAATGCTACCATCCATACCTCCACYAGCTGAGAATGATTTTAGAAATAAAGCTGGCAAGTGGAATTTGTACTCCATGTCATCTCTGAACACACTCTTACTGAAGTTACGGAATATATTATATGGCCGGCTACAGACAGGAAAGAAATCAAGATCCCACAACAACTTGAAAAACCTCTGGTCGGGTAWGAATGCCAGTCTGGAGCCGGCTGAAAAAAAAAAGAAAGATGAACAACAGATTACAGATTTGGAAAAAGAGGAAAACTCTACTGATACACACTTTTTTATATTTTCCATCAGTACTTTCTGCACAGATATTACGACAGAGCGGGAGCAAGGTGGTGTTACAGGCTGCCACAACTATTTTTGCTCATGCTTCAGATCATGAACAATGCAGGGCAGTTGGCTGCATTTTGCTAAAAGCTGTTCCTTTCACTGCCCCCACCCATGACAAAGACCCAGCTTGCTTTAAACTCCAAGTGACCTCTGCCACTAGAGGGCTGCACTTTATGTGATATTCCCCCTTAGACCTTCATTATCACYGCTCCAAGCAATTAAATAAGGAGAAAAAGCCCATATTCTGAAGCATAGCTATAATAATTGAAACTTTCCTTAATAATAAATCCGTATTTGTTGAAATGTTGATTATGTGCAGCTATGTGCTTAGTTAAGTAGAACTGTTACGAAGAAACTAGCTGAGAGGCTAGTTACGTAGTTAAAGATAACTTCTTCAAAAATAAACCTGTCTTGAAACTATAAAGAAACCTTCTAAAATTATTAGAAAAGTTTAAAAAGCCTGTCTAAGTGGGATGGGAGATAATGGAGAGGAAAATCATTAAACAAAAGGCATTCTGTAGAGACGAGGGGAGGCACTTGTGAAACAGCTGTCAGTAAAGAAACAGGCTAACACAGGATAGACATCTGCTGAGTCTGAGGAAATTAGGTTTCAGGATTACCACTTTTTCCTCTAAGCTTATGGAAGCTAGATACACAAACAACACAGACRCTTATCACGTTAAAACCTTTTTTTATTCYACACTTCAATATTTCTGTTGTTAGGATGAAACAATACTTTTGTTTCAAGAATGCAATCAAGTAAATGTTTTATAAGCTAATTGGAGATCCCAAAGGGAGGACTTGCAGGTGCTGAATCCAATCAGATCTGTCACATAATTAAAATTGGTGCAGGGGGCACAGTAAAACAGATGTGGTCTAAAAACCAGAGAATTGTTTGTTTCAATGTTGCTACAGATGAATGGGACATAGTCAGTGAGATAAAGAGAGCAGTGTTACAATTTATCCAGTTCCACTGCGGAAATTGACTCAAGATGGCATAACTTGAACGTCGTGGCTTTTATTTTTRTCTTCAAAAGTTTCTAYAAGACATTTGCTTGCTTTACAAATAAAAAGAGGCCTCTTAAGACTGATGACCCTACAAACTGGACTTGAGATTTACAAGTCATGCCATGCTGTTTCTGGCTCAAATACTAATAAAATTCTTCGGTTGTAACTTAGTAAAGAAAATGGAAGAACTAGAACCAGTCCCCAGTTTGTGTCAGCAACTGCCAAGGTAACAGAAGCCTAGAATTTTATTTCAGTCAGTAAACTAAGCAATTATGAGTCAGAGTATCTTAGATACAAGGGGTATATGATGAGTAAGAAAGTTCCATTTTTATTCAATCATTTTTCTGACCATATATGCTATCAAATTGTCACTGAATCTGATGCATCTATTTCATCTGCTAGCAAGGAGAATAGATATCACATTCCTGGAACACAATTCCCAAAGAAGTCATTGAAAGTTTCCTATGTACAGTGCTGGATTGAGTTCTTAATTTGTGAATGCATTTGGGCAGGAGCCTGTTTAGATGTTAGAGTGTGCACAGTTAAATACCCTATAATGCATTACCCACCTGACTTGTAATTTATAAGCAGACATGATGTACTATATATTATACATGATATGTGTATTTTAAGCATTAAAAATTATTTGGGACAATATTAGTGGTAAGTGATTACTAAAACTAAGGCTGTCTCCCAGGGAGCTTAGAATGGAAATTGGATTTCGTCCACAAACAGCCAGGTTTTAAGCTCGTGTATTARGAGGAATCGAGTCAGCAGCCATGCCGCGCACACACACACATCAATACGAATTTAGCACAGAGCGTGGTGTAACGCAATATACACACGTTCCTAAATTTTGTACGAATTGATGCTCCAGTACTGACCACTACCGTCACAGTTCCAGCGGTTTGAGACTTTTATTCCAAAGGAAACGAGTCAATAAATAGCAAAGAGTCAAATAGCAAAAATGCTTTCTTGGTGTACAGACAATTCCCCGAGCCCTGTTTCCCCATCCCCCCGCATTTTACAGCGTTTTTATCTTCCACCTAAATAATCTGAGATTTGTAAGCAGAAATAACCTTCGCCGCAGTGAAATGTCTTTATGTTCTCTACGAAATATTTAGGTAAGCRACGCGGCTTTGTGTCGCACAGCTCCGGCTAGACCGGCTGTCACAGCGTAACAATAATATCTTTATTAATTTCTTTACAAGCCTGCGCGATGCAGCCCGGCGCGTCCCCGGCTCCGGCGCGGCAGCGCTGCCCGCGGTGGCCGGCAGGGACCGAGCGGGGACGGCGGGAGGGCCGCGGCCGCGCCGCCCGTGCGAGTGGTGCGGCCAGCCTGGACGGGGACATGTCCCCGCTATCCCACCGCCTCCTCGGGCCATCTCAGCCGTCCTCCCACGCAGCTGCGGGCCTGTGAGGCGCAGCGCGTAACCCAGGTGACGCCGCATCACGGCGGGGACCCTCCCGAGGCGGCAGCCGGCCCCCGCGCACACCCGCCCCGCCGCCGCCCCCGCCGCAGAGGTTAAACCGCCCCCGCCTCCCCTCAACGGCTCTGCCAGMGGCGGCCCGGCATTGGCGAGACGCTTCAATCCCAGCCTCTCTCTCTGT